>CM042233.1:97500-242500 GCA_023566465.1 Cottus gobio
TTGGTACTTTTCTTGCAGCTCTCTGATTTGTTCTCTCAGAAACTCCACCTCCTCTCTGACCGCCAGCATCAGGTGACTCTTAACCAGGTCCTACACACACACACACACACACACACACACACACAGGCGGAGTCGTAACACATTTAAGAAAATAATAATTAATATTCATACAGAATGTCTCAATAATTAAACAGCGTGGAGGAACATGATGTCATTCAAATGTTCTCTGCATTGACAGTGTAAACAAACAACGTCAAGGCAGAGACGTAAACAACGCAAACCAGCCGAATAAATTACATTTGAAAACTGTGTATGTGTGTGTATATATACAGATATATATATATACAGATATATATCTGTATATATACATATGTATATATACACACACATATATATATGTAATATGTATATATGTGTATATACACACACATATATATACACATATATATATATACACACACATATATATATGTAATACATATAGACATATTTATTATATATAGATAATACATAGATATTATATAGAGATACATTATATACAATATTTATTACATCAAAGTAAAACTAGAAGGATCAGACTCACCATGGCCGCCTCGATTTTGTTGTCGATGGCAATCAGATTGCTACTGGAGCTGCTATGAGACCCATAGAGAGACAGACAGGTGAGAGACAGACAAGTGAGAGACAGACAGGTGAGAGACAGACAAGTGAGAGACAGACAGGTGAGAGACAGACAAGTGAGAGACAGACAGGTGAGAGACAGACAAGTGAGAGACAGACAGGTGAGAGACAGACAGGTGAGAGACAGACAGGTGAGAGACAGACAAGTGAGAGACAGACAGGTGAGAGACAGACAAGTGAGAGACAGACAGGTGAGAGACAGACAAGTGAGAGACAGACAAGTGAGAGACAGACAGGTGAGAGACAGACAAGTGAGAGACAGACAAGTGAGAGACAGACAGGTGAGAGACAGACAGGTGAGAGACAGACAGGTGAGAGACAGACAAGTGAGAGACAGACAGGTGAGAGACAGACAGGTGAGAGACAGACAGGTGAGAGACAGACAGGTGAGAGACAGACAAGTGAGAGACAGACAGGTGAGAGAGACAGACAGGTGAGAGAGACAGACAGGTGAGAGACAGACAAGTGAGAGACAGACAGGTGAGATACAGACAGGTGAGAGACAGACAAGGGAGAGACAGACAGGTGAGAGACAGACAGGTGAGAGACAGACAGGTGAGAGACAGACAGGTGAGAGACAGACAAGTGAGAGACAGACAGGTGAGAGACAGACAGGTGAGAGACAGACAAGTGAGAGACAGACAGGTGAGAGAGACAGGTTATACCCACATAGCCCAGAAAATAAGTAGAGCATGACACAAGTAGACCAGGACACAAGTAGACCAGGACACAAGTAGACCAGGACACATGTAGACCGTGACACATGTAGACCAGGACACAAGTAGACCATGACACATGTAGACCAAGACACAAGTAGACCAAGACACAAGTAGACCAAGACACAAGTAGACCAAGACACATGTAGACCAGGACACAAGTAGACCGTGACACAAGTAGACCAGGACACAAGTAGACCAAGACACATGTAGACCAGGACACAAGTAGACCGTGACACATGTAGACCAGGACACATGTAGACCAGGACACAAGTAGACCAAGACACAAGTAGACCAAGACACAAGTAGACCAAGACACAAGTAGACCAAGACACAAGTAGACCAAGACACATGTAGACCAGGACACAAGTAGACCAGGACACAAGTAGACCAGGACACAAGTAGACCGTGACACAAGTAGACCGTGACACATGTAGACCAGGACACAAGTAGACAAGTATATAACGGGGCACAAGAAGACCGTGACACATGTAGAGCAGGACACAATTAGACCATGACACATGTAGACCAGGACACAAGTAGACCAAGACACATGTAGACCAGGACACAAGTAGACCGTGACACATGTAGACCAGGACACAAGTAGACCAGGACACAAGTAGACCGTGACACAAGTAGACCGTGACACATGTAGACCAGGACACAAGTAGACAAGTATATAACGGGGCATAAGAAGACCGTGACACATGTAGAGCAGGACACAATTAGACCATGACACATGTAGACCAGGACACAAGTAGACCAGGACACAAGTAGACCAGGACAAGTATAACGGGGCACAAGTAGACAAAACCTGCACAGACCCAATCAACCTGAACAAAGTCATCAGATAATTAATCTAAATATTTCAAGTTAGGGGGTCATGGTTAACCCTTGACCTCGAGGTGAATCTGAGCACACCTGGTTGCAGTGGCTACCTGTGGCAGAGCAGCAGCAGTGACATCATGGTGGCGTCAGAACCCTGCCCACTGAGTGGCTCACTAGCAGGCTCCGACCAATGAGGGTGAGGGGCACCAAGGAGCTGTACCGCCGGGTTCACATGATGTCGTTGTTGGTTGGTGGTTTTGGCCAGGGCCTCCGTGATTGGCCGACCCCATGAGGGTGGGGTCGGTGACCTCTGACTCACCTTGGGTTTGGGTTCAGAGGTTGTCAGTCCGGCGCCCGGCCAGGATTCCCTGATGCCTGACAACTGACCTTTGACCTTTCTCCGATCTCGTAACACAACAGGTGCCTCAGTTTGCTTAGCAACAAGCTGCAAAGTCCTGAGCGGGAGGGGTGGGGTTGATGGAGGACGCCGCTGAGGACGAGGACACGGGGCTGGGTCAGTGAAGGGACCACCAAACATCTCCCAACAATCACAGCCCACCGTCCAATCAGGGCTCGGCCACAGCTCGTCCAATCAAAGAAACCAATCCAATGTCCCAGCTGTCCCTGGTTATTGTCCCCTGTCCTTCGTTATGGTCCCGTCTTCCATCCAGACAGTCTGTGATTGGTTGTTTCTCTGGGAGCTCACAGGAGTTAAGACCGTCCAATCAGCAGCAGCTGCCTCAAGACATCCAGATGTTGACTTTAAGCTAAAACTTGAGGCAAGTGAGAGACCTCAGGTTCTCTTCCACACACACGCACACACTCTCTGTTGTCTGATTGGCTGTTATCTCATTCCAGCACGCGCCCACTCTCTGTCACAGCCAATAGAAACACTGCAGTGAAATTCTCCTCCCACCCACTCAGCGTGAGTCAGAACACAAGGACTAATTCATCCATTCATTCATTATTCACTTCTAATGATTCAAACTAACTGTTGTTAGTCAAATATTATGTATTAATACAGCAGAAAACATTAATATAAAAATAATACAAATATAATATATTTTAAACTTGCTGATGGGGTAAAGTACTATCATAATAATATATGTAAAAATAATATTTGTTCTTAAAGATCAAGAATTAATCAATAATACATTTAGAATTATTTAGATAAAACATTGTTTATACATAATTTGTTTAAGTTGTTTATATATGAATTTATATGTATATGAGTATATATGTATATGATTATATATATATATATATATATATATATATATATATATATATATATATATATATATATAGTGACTGCTTTCTGTAACTGGCGATCCTGTTCTTCACTCGCTTGTACAAAGAGATTCCCGGCCGTTCGTGTCTTTGGGTGAGGTTCCCGTTTAATATTTGTTCACAATGCTACTTGATATCTATTAGTTTCTGGTCTCGTGTGATCTCCCCGTCACCCATGACCCATTCTACCTGTCAGTTGCACCTGTGCCCCACATATAAACTACCTGCCCCACACATGCACACTGCCCCCTGTGGTCAACCAGAGATCTGCCCCACATTCAAACATATACTACACAGACATAACTAATGGCTCTTACAATAAATATAACTACAATCAATATAATACACAACAACACACAGCCAGACTAATTAATAACAGAAAGCTACCTGGCGTCCCCCGGCAGGTTGAAGATGGTTTGGTCCAGACTGAAGGTTGCTGGAGTCCGAACAGGGGTCAGAGTGGGATGGTGCGATCCAGCAGGGGGGGAGCTTGGCGGAGAGTAAGACAGCCTGAAGACAGACTGGCACAGAGAGACAGACAGGTCAGTGGGTAAGAACACGTACGGAAGCTGCTCACGTCTTCCAATAGAAATGCGTTTGTACCCGTCCTGCAGAGTCCACGTCCAACCGGAGCGGAGGAGCGACGTTTCGTGGGCGGGTCAAAAGAGGTGCAGGGCCGGAGTCAGAGTTGGCTCCCATTGGCTTTTTCCAGTCCAAGAGCCGGATGTTGATTGGTTCTTTGTGTGTTGGTGACGGTGACCTGCTGCGCTGCATAAGACCGGCTCCCACTTTTCCTCTGATTGGCTGAGCCAAAAGGTAGGCGGTGTCATGGGAGTGGACTCCACCTCTGTCTCTGTCCCGGCCAATAATCTCCAGGGACTCCAGAGAGTGGGCATGTCTCATGGTGTCCATCACCCGCCTGAACCCCGCCCCTTCCTGTTGCTCCATAAAGTCCGTACAAGTCCATCGCCCACGGCTGTACGGCTCGCCCCGCCCACTGCTGCCGGGCCCGCCCACCGCCAGCCTCACCACCCTGAACCTGGAGGAAGACCCCACCCCCGGCCCCAAGGCATCATGGGAGACATATTTCCTCTTCAGAGAGGGTGTGGTCGGCTGGGAGGAGCTTCCTTGAGGTCTGCAGGAGGCGACTGCTGATTGGAGGACAGTCAGGACCACACTGGGAGCTGATTGGCCAGCTGGAGTTTGGTTGAAGTCTGAAGTCACGCTGGTGATTTGGAAGCCACTCCTCTTTTTACCACCACTCATCCTCACACACACACACACACACACACACACACATACACACACACACACACACACACACACACACACACACACTACAGGATCACTGAAAAACAAAGAAAAGTGTTAATGTGACTTATGAGGATCTTATATTGAGCTCAAGTTGAAGTTACCTTCAGTGTATTTGTACTCTAGTATTTGTACTCAGTGTATTTATACTCTAGTATTTGTACTCAGTGTATTTGTACTCAGTGTATTTGTACTCTAGTATTTGTACTCAGTGTATTTGTACTCAGTGTATTTGTACTCTAGTATTTGTACTCAGTGTACTTGTACGCTAGTATTTGTACTCAGTGTATTTGTACTCTAGTATTTGTACTCTAGTATTTGTACGGGTGTATTTGTACTCTAGTATTTGTACTCTAGTATTTGTACACAGTGTATTTGTACTCTACTACGTTCATGTGTGTGTTCGTGTGTGTGACACAAATGACACTACAAGCAACAAACTCTGACGTTCATGTACCCAGCTGAAACGCGCTCCCGCCTCTCATGGTCGTGAACTTGCTCAGCGGCCACGCGCCTTTTTCCGCTCCGGTCCCGTCTCTTTGGTGACGTCACGGCCGGGTCACAATCGGTCCATTATCCACCGAAAAGAAAAAAGGATGCAGCTGTGAAGAGCGCATGCGCATTACAGCCGCAGGCGGCGTGAGCGCGCGCAGAGTTTACAGTAAGAAAAGTTTCACCAGGAACTCCCGACTTCTTCTACGGATGTGTTCTTATTCTCTTAAAGAACCGCAGCAGCAACTTCTTCTTCTTCTTCTACTCCTTCAAACACGGACTCTTCTTCTCTGGCGCTGCTCCTCATCCTCCTCTCAGGAAACTGCGCGTGGAGGACTGGAATCCACGGGACCGGCGCGTGAACGAGGCAGCAGCGAGCGAAGCGCGTGCACGTCCGACAGGGAGGCGCCTGCGCTGTGAAGACAGAGCGGGAGGAAGAAGAGGGTCACTGGTGAAGATTATTAATCAAATAATTAGTTAACAGATTTAACCGTTTTATTAAATTTCATATGTGAAAAATAAGACTATCACCTTCACCACCTTCACCACCTCAATCACCTTCATCACTTCCATCACCTTCATCACCTTCACTACCTCTATCACCTTCACCACCTCCATCACCTCATCACCTTCACCACCTCCATCACCTTCACCACCTCCATCACCTTCATCACCTCTATCACCTTCATCACTTCCATCACCTTCATCACTTCCATCACCTTCATCACCTCTATCACCTTCATCACTTCCATCACCTTCATCACCTCCATCACCTCTATCACCTTCATCATCTCTATCACCTTCACCATCACCTTCATCACCTTCACCACCTCTATCACCTTCATCACCTCTATCACCTTCATCACTTCTGTCACCATCATCACCATCACCTCTATCACCTTCACCACCTCTATCACCTCCATCACCTTCATCACTTCTATCACCTTCACCACCTTCATCACCTTCACCACCTCTATCACCTTCACCACCTTCATCACCTCTATCACCTCCATCACCTTCATCACTTCTATCACCTTCACCACCTCTATCACCTTCATCACATTCATCACCTCTATCACCTTCATCACTTCTATCACCTTCATCATCTATCAACTTCATCACCTCTATCATCTTCATCATCTCTATCACCTTTATCACCTCCATCACCTCTATCACCTTCATCATCTCTAACACCTTCATCACCTCTATCACCTTCATCATCTCTATCATCTTCATCACCTCTATCACCTTCATCATCTCTAACACCTTCATCACCTCTATCACCTTCATCATCTCTATCACCTCCATCAACTTCATCACCTCTATCACCTTCATCATCTCTATCACCTCTATCATCTTCATCACCTCTATCACCTTCATCACCTCTATCACCTCATCACCTCTATCATCTTCATCACCTCTATCACCTTCATCATCTCTATCACCTCCATCACCTTCATCACCTCTATCATCTTCATCAACTCTATCATCTTCATCACCTCTCCCACCTTCATCATCTCTATCACCTTCATCATCTCTATCATCTTCATCACCTCTATCACCTCATCACCTCTATCATCTTCATCACCTCTATCACCTCATCACCTCTATCATCTTCATCACCTCTATCACCTCCATCATCTTCATTACCTCTATCACCTTCATCATCTCTATCATCTTCATCACCTCTATCACCTCATCACCTCTATCATCTTCATCACCTCTATCACCTCCATCACCTTCATCACCTCCATCACCTTCATCACCTCTCAGTTTTTAGCACAGGTTTGTGTGGTTCTGCTTCTTGACACACGAACACAAGCTGCTGCTCAGCGATGATCACCTGCTGCCTCGCTTCCTGCTTTGATGGTTTCCTCCAGAGGTTAAAGGTTAAACCAGCACCCACATGAAAAAGAATGGGAGGAGCTCATTGGGAGTCAAGGTCGTCCTTTTTATTGAAATCATAACCTTATGGAAAAAACAAATTACACGGCACCATCTCTACTCGATCTTCTACATGTTTTTGTGTAGGTCATATGAATGTCAATGTGTATACAGTCAGGTCCATAAATATTTGTACATTGACACATTTTTCATTATTTTGTCTCTGTACACCACAACAATGGAGTTGTAATGAAAAAATCAAGATGTGCTTTATGTGCAGACTTTCAGCTTTAATTTGAGGGTATTTACATCCAAATCAGGTGAACGGTGTAGGAATTACAACAAATTCAAATGTGGCCACCCTCTTTTTAAGGGACCAAAAGTAATTGGACAATTGGCTGATCAGCTGTTTCAAGGTCAGGTGTGTGTAATTCCCTCGATATTTCATTTACAAGGAGTAGATAAAAGGGTCTTGGGTTCATTTCAGGTGTGGTATTTGTGTTTGGAATCTGTTGCGGTCAACTTTCAATATGAAGTCCAAAGAGCTGTCACTATCAGTGAAGCAAGCCATCATTAGGCTGAAAAATCAAAACAAAACCATCAGAGAGATAGCAGACACATTAGGTGTGGCCAAATCAACTGTTTGGTACATTCTTAAGAAGAAAGAACGCACTGGTGAGCTCAGCTACACCAAAAGACCTGGAAGACCACAGAAGACAACTGTGGTGGATGACAGAAGAATCATTTCCCTGGTGAAGAAAAACCCCTTCACAACAGTTGGCCAGATCAAGAACACTCTCCAGGAGGTAGGTGTATCTGTGTCAAAGTCGAAAATCAAGTGAAGACTTCACCAGAGTAAATACAGAGGGTTCACCACAAGATGTAAACCATTGGTGAGCCTCAAAAACAGGAAGACCAGATTAGAGTTTGCCAAAAAACATCTAAAAGAGCCTGTACAGTTCTGGAAGAACATCCTATGGACAGATGAGACGAAGATAAACTTGTACCAGAATGATGGGAAGAGAAGAGTATGGAGAAGGAAAGGAACTGCTCATGATCCAAAGCATACCACCTCATCAGTGAAGCATGGTGGAGGTAGTGTTATGGCGTGGGCATGTATGGCTGCCAATGGAACTGGTTCCCTCGTATTTATTGATGATGTGACTGCTGACAAAAGTAGCAGGATGAATTCAGAAGTGTTTCGGGCAATATTATCTGCTCATATTCAGCCAAATGCTTCAGAACTCATTGGACGGCGCTTCACAGTGCAGATGGACAATGACCCGAAGCATACTGCGAAAGCAACCAAGGAGTTTTTTAAGGCAAAGAAGTGGAATGTTCTGCAATGGCCAAGTCAATCACCTGACCTGAATCCAATTGAGCATGCATTTCACTTGCTGAAGACAAAACTGAAGGGAAAATGCCCCAAGAACCAGCAGGAACTGAAGACGGTTGCAGTAGAGGCCTGGCAGAGCATCACCAGGGACGAAACCCAGCGTCTGGTGATGTCTATGGAATCCAGACTTCAGGCTGTCATTGACTGCAAAGGATTTTCAACAAAGTATTAAAAGTGACAATTAGATTTATGATTATATTTTGTCCAATTACTTTTGGTCCCTTAAAAAGAGGGTGGCCACATTTTAATTTGTTGTAATTCCTACACCGTTCACCTGATTTGGATGTAAATACCCTCAAATTGAAGCTGAAAGTCTGAGCTTAAAGCACATCTTGATTTTTTAATTTCAACTCTATTGTTGTGGTGTACAGAGCCAAAATAATGAAAATGTGTCAATGTCCAAATATTTATGGACCTGACTGTATATAAAGTTCATATGAAGGTCAGGTGTTTATATAAAGGTCTCATGAAGGTCAATATGTATATATATATATATATAAATAAAGGTCATGAAGGTCAGGTGTATATATAAAGGTAATTATGTATATAAACACAGGTCATATGAAGGTCAGGTGTATATATACAGGTCATATGAAGGTCAGGTATATATATATATAGATAGAGGTCATATGAAGGTCAGGTTTTATATAAAGGTCAGGTGCTGTTGTTCATCAAGGCCATAGTTGTGTTTGTGCTGTTCAAACAGTTCTGTCAGATTCTGCATGTAAAGTTCATGAAGACACTCGATGTCCTCACAGCTGGGACTCGGAGTCTGGACCACCGAGATCGGCTTCCCCACTAAAAACAAGACGGGTGTTAACAACAACAAACAGACTTAAACGTGAGATAATATGTCTCATACATCTGAAGGTCATACCGACGGTGTGGATGGGCTTCCTGTAGGGCATCAGGCCAAAGCTGTACTGGAAAACTCCTCTGGCGTGAAACAGAGGCATCGCTACTCCCATGATGCTTTGCAACCGGTTCTGTGAACACAGGATAACATAGTGATATACTGATATATACGAAGGCTTAGAGATAGGGTAAGGAGATGAGTTTCCTCTGTAGGGCTCAGCCTTAGACATAAAGTAAGGAGATGAGTTTCCTCTGTAGGGCTCAGCCTTAGAGATAGGGTAAGGAGCTCGGACCTCAGGAGGGAGCTTGGCCTGGGTCAGCCTGCTGGACCTGCTGCCACCAAGACCCGACCCCGGATAAGCGGATGAAAATGGATGGATTTATATACAGTCAGGTCCATAGGTATTTGGACATTGACACAATTTCCATTATTTTGGCTCTGTACACCACAACAATGGAGTTGAAATTAAAAAAATCAAGATGTGCTTTAAGTGCAGACTTTCAGCTTTAATTTGAGGGTATTTACATCCAAATCAGGTGAACGGTGTAGGAATTACAACAAATTAAAATGTGGCCACCCTCTTTTTAAGGGACCAAAAGTAATTGGACAAATTAATATAATCATAAATCTAATTGTCACTTTTAATACTTTGTTGAAAATCCTTTGCAGTCAATGACAGCCTGAAGTCTGGATTCCATAGACATCACCAGACGCTGGGTTTCGTCCCTGGTGATGCTCTGCCAGGCCTCTACTGCAACAGTCTTCAGTTCCTGCTGGTTTTTGGGGCATTTTCCCTTCAGTTTTGTCTTCAGCAAGTGAAATGCATGCTCAATTGGATTCAGGTCAGGTGATTGACTTGGCCATTGCAGAACATTCCACTTCTTTGCCTTAAAAAACTCCTTGGTTGCTTTCGCAGTATGCTTCGGGTCATTGTCCATCTGCACTGTGAAGCGCCGTCCAATGAGTTCTGAAGCATTTGGCTGAATATGAGCAGATAATATTGCCCGAAACACTTCTGAATTCATCCTGCTACTTTTGTCAGCAGTCACATCATCAATAAATACGAGGGAACCAGTTCCATTGGCAGCCATACATGCCCACGCCATAACACTACCTCCACCATGCTTCACTGATGAGGTGGTATGCTTTGGATCATGAGCAGTTCCTTTCCTTCTCCATACTCTTCTCTTCCCATCATTCTGGTACAAGTTTATCTTCGTCTCATCTGTCCATAGGATGTTCTTCCAGAACTGTACAGGCTCTTTTAGATGTTTTTTGGCAAACTCTAATCTGGTCTTCCTGTTTTTGAGGCTCACCAATGGTTTACATCTTGTGGTGAACCCTCTGTATTTACTCTGGTGAAGTCTTCACTTGATTTTCGACTTTGACACAGATACACCTACCTCCTGGAGAGTGTTCTTGATCTGGCCAACTGTTGTGAAGGGGTTTTTCTTCAGCAGGGAAATGATTCTTCTGTCATCCACCACAGTTGTCTTCTGTGGTCTTCCAGGTCTTTTGGTGTAGCTGAGCTCACCAGTGCGTTCTTTCTTCTTAAGAATGTACCAAACAGTTGATTTGGCCACACCTAATGTGTCTGCTATCTCTCTGATGGTTTTGTTTTGATTTTTCAGCCTAATGATGGCTTGCTTCACTGATAGTGACAGCTCTTTGGACTTAATATTGAAAGTTGACCGCAACAGATTCCAAACACAAATACCACACCTGAAATGAACCCAAGACCCTTTTATCTACTCCTTGTAAATGAAATATCGAGGGAATTACACACACCTGACCTTGAAACAGCTGAGCAGCCAATTGTCCAATTACTTTTGGTCCCTTAAAAAGAGGGTGGCCACATTTGAATTTGTTGTAATTCCTACACCGTTCACCTGATTTGGATGTAAATACCCTCAAATTAAAGCTGAAAGTCTGCACATAAAGCACATCTTGATGTTTTTCATTTCAACTCCATTGTTGTGGTGTACAGAGACAAAATAATGAAAAATGTGTCAATGTCCAAATATTTATGGACCTGACTGTATAAATAAAAATACAGTTATATGTATATATATATATATATATATATATATATATATATATACACACATACATCATGATGTGGTTCCTCGATCATTGAATCTGTGATCTCTGACCTGCAGCTTCCTCAGAGGAGAGCCGGTGGGATTCTCCATCTGGTCAAACAACTCGTTTTCTCCAAAGGAAAAGACTGGAACCAGCTGAGCTCTGCGCACACACACATTACACTTAATTTATCTGAGACACACACACACACACACACACACACACACACACACACACACACACACACACACACACACACACACACACACACACACACACACACACACACACACACACACACACACACACACACACACACACACACACACACACACACACACACACACACACACACACACACACACACACTTAAAGCCCCGACCCTCAGAGCCCGCCCCTTCACAAGCTCCACTCACCCGTGTTTCAGGGCCAGTTTGATGAAGCCCTTCCTGTTTCGAACCTGGAACAAACACATGAAACTGGTTCTTGGGGACTTTTTGGAATCTGTTTCAGACTTTATTATTCAGACATCCTGTTTATCATAAAGCTAACTGATAATATAATAATATATATTTATAATGAATATGCTCAACTAACTGACTGATTAATGACTTCCATGTCTTATGGCTGGCTGGCAGTTTCATAATGAGTCAAGAGAAATGATAAAACCTGAAGTGTTAGAGCTCCCGGTCGAGCGTCCAGAGCCTCCGGAGCTCCGCCCACCGCGATGACAGCGACGTTCCCTCCTGCAGGGCGACTGACGAGGTGAGACAGGCTGGCTTTACAGCTGGACACCAGGCCTGGCAGACAGACAGGTTTTGATTCATCGTCATGTGATTGGTGCAGTTCCACAGTCTGTCCACCAGACGTGACTTTTTGTCACGCCCACTTTGTAGAAGGAACAAGGTTCACGCCCACTTTGGAGAAGGAACAAGGTTCACGCCCACTTTGTAGAAGGAACAAGGTTCACGCCCACTTTGGAGAAGGAACAAGGTTCACGCCCACTTTGGAGAAAGAAAAAGGTTCACGCCCACATGGAACTAAACGGTCCGTGCTATATTGAAATACATCATTATCATTACATGATATACAGTAGACCGTAGACACAGCAACGGTGAGCAATGAGGGTTAAGTGTCTTGCTCAAGGACATGGACTGCCGGAGCCGGGGTTTGAACCACCGACCTTCTGATTGAAAGACTGACTTGCTAACCACTGAGCCACAGTCACCCACCCCATACCTTATGAAGATAATAACTTGCAGCCTGAGCATCAGTCTCAGTATCTGCTGCAGCTGCTTTCCTCCACAGCTTGTAAACTGAGATCTGTGTTCTGTTTTGAGAGGCAACAACAGGCTCTTCATCATGTACGAGTACAGGCTCTTCATCATGTACGAGTACAGGCTCTTCATCATGTACGAGTACAGGCTCTTCATCATGTACGAGTACAGGCTCTTCATCATGATACGAGTACAGGCTCTTCATCATGTACGAGTACAGGCTCTTCATCATGTACGAGAAAGGCTCTTCATCATGTACGAGTACAGGCTCTTCATCATGTACGAGTACAGGCTCTTCATCATGTACGAGTACAGGCTCTTCATCATGTACGAGTACAGGCTCTTCATCATGATACGAGTACAGGCTCTTCATCATGTACGAGTACAGGCTCTTCATCATGTACGAGTACAGGCTCTTCATCATGTACGAGAAAGGCTCTTCATCATGTACGAGTACAGGCTCTTCATCATGTACGAGTACAGGCTCTTCATCATGTACGAGTACAGGCTCTTCATCATGTACGAGTACAGGCTCTTCATCATGATACGAGACAGGCTCTTCATCATGATACGAGACAGGCTCTTCATCATGTACGAGTACAGGCTCTTCATCATGTACGAGTACAGGCTCTTCATCATGTACGAGTACAGGCTCTTCATGTACGAGTACAGGCTCTTCATCATGATACAAGTACAGGCTCTTCATCATGTACGAGTACAGGCTCTTCATCATGTACGAGTACAGGCTCTTCATCATGATACGAGTACAGGCTCTTCATCATGATACGAGTACAGGCTCTTCATCATGATACGAGTACAGGCTCTTCATCATGATACGAGTACAGGCTCTTCATCATGATACGAGTACAGGCTCTTCATCATGATACGAGTACAGGCTCTTCATCATGATACAAGTACAGGCTCTTCATCATGATACAAGTACAGGCTCTTCATCATGATACAAGTACAGGCTCTTCATCATGATACAAGTACAGGCTCTTCATCATGTACGAGTACAGGCTCTTCATCATGTACGAGTACAGGCTCTTCATCATGATACGAGACAGGCGCTTCATCATGTACGAGTACAGGCTCTTCATCATGATACAAGTACAGGCTCTTCATCATGTACGAGTACAGGCTCTTCATCATGTACGAGTACAGGCTCATCATGATACAAGTACAGGCTCTTCATCATGTACGAGTACAGGCTCTTCATCATGATACGAGTACAGGCTCTTCATCATGTACGAGTACAGGCTCTTCATCATGTACGAGTACAGGCTCTTCATCATGTACGAGTACAGGCTCTTCATCATGTACGAGTACAGGCTCTTCATCATGTACGAGTACAGGCTCTTCATCATGTACGAGAAAGGCTCTTCATCATGTACGAGAAAGGCTCTTCATCATGTACGAGAAAGGCTCTTCATCATGTACGAGAAAGGCTCTTCATCATGTACGAGCACAGGATCTTCGTCATGTACGAGCACAGGATCTTCGTCATGTACGAGCACAGGATCTTCGTCATGTACGAGCACAGGATCTTCGTCATGTACGAGCACAGGATCTTCGTCATGTACGAGTACAGGATCTTCGTCATGTACGAGTACAGGCTCTTCATCATGTACGAGACAAGCTCTTCATCATGTACGAGAAAGGCTCTTCATCATGTACGAGACAAGCTCTTCATCATGTACGAGACAAGCTCTTCATGTACGAGAAAGGCTCTTCATCATGTACGAGACAGGCTCTTCATCATGATACGAGCACAGGCTCTTCGTCATGTACGAGCACAGGATCTTCGTCATGTACGAGCACAGGATCTTCGTCATGTACGAGCACAGGATCTTCGTCATGTACGAGCACAGGATCTTCGTCATGTACGAGCACAGGATCTTCGTCATGTACGAGTACAGGCTCTTCATCATGTACGAGACAAGCTCTTCATCATGTACGAGAAAGGCTCTTCATCATGTACGAGACAAGCTCTTCATCATGTACGAGACAAGCTCTTCATGTACGAGAAAGGCTCTTCATCATGTACGAGACAGGCTCTTCATCATGTACGAGACAGGCTCTTCATCATGTACGAGAAAGGCTCTTCATCATGTACGAGAAAGGCTCTTCATCATGTACGAGAAAGGCTCTTCATCATGTACGAGAAAGGCTCTTCATCATGTACGAGAAAGGCTCTTCATCATGTACGAGAAAGGCTCTTCATCATGTACGAGACAAGCTCTTCATCATGTACGAGTACAGGCTCTTCATGTACGAGTACAGGCTCTTCATCCTGTACGAGTACAGGCTCTTCATCATGTATGAGTACAGGATCTTCGTCATGTACTTTTGTAATATGTGAAGTTCTCAAAGGTTTTGAAATGTATTTCAGGTTCAAAAGGTTTGAACCTGTAATACCCCCAAAGTTTGAGAACTCTTTTGGAAACCAAACAGGAAGCCGTTATCTCTGAGTCTCTGTCATCACTTGAGGATCAATGATGAAACTGTCAGCCAATCAGAGAGCAGCTCTCTGCCTCCTCCTGCTCTGACAGCCAATCAGAGAGCAGCTCTTTGCCTCCTCCTGCTCTGACAGCCAATCAGAGAGCAGCTCTCTGCCTCCTCCTGCTCTGACCTGTAACCCAGTGTTGACTCTGTACAAACAGCTGATTGAGAAACCAGTTGAGGGAGAGGACCTTAACCCAAAATCTCTTTCGGACCTGAACCTGGTTTTGGTCACGTTCTGGTCTACGTCTATTATATAAATAACAAAAATAATATTATTAATACTTAAAAGCATCAATGTGTTTGTGAGTCTGACGGCTGAGTCCCTTTACATTTCATTTCATTTATCTGAGGCTTTTATCCAAAGTGACTTACATGATATACAGTAGACAGTAGTCACAGCAACGGTGAGCAATGAGGGTTAAGAGTCTTGCTCAAGGACACAACGACATGGACTAGTGGAGGCTGGGATTGAACCACTGACCCTCTGATTGAAAGTCAGACTTGCTAACCACTGACCCAGACTTGCTAACCACTGACCCACAGTTGCCCTTTAGACAGACAGACAGACAGACACACAGACAGACAGACAGACAGACAGGTGTTTACCTCCACACATGATGTAGTCCCTGAAGAGAGGGACCCTGAACCAGAACGGCAGCATCAGCAGGTGAGACCTGAGTCCAGGAAACAGACGAGAGAAACCGGTCGCCTCCGTACAGAAGTTCCCAAATGCCCCCGCTACCAGTACACCTGAGAGACAGACAGGTACAGAGAGTCAGACAGCTCAACACCGCTACCAGCACACCTGAGAGTCAGACAGGTACAGAGAGGCAGGCAGGCAGATACAGACAGACAGGTACAGAGTCAGACAGACAGGTACAGAGAGGCAGGCAGGCAGATACAGACAGACAGGTACAGAGAGGCAGGCAGATACAGAGAGTCAAACAGACACAGAGTCAGACAGACAGGTACAGAGAGGCAGGCAGGCAGATACAGACAGACAGGTACAGAGTCAGACAGACAGGTACAGAGAGGCAGGCAGGCAGATACAGACAGACAGGTACAGAGTCAGACAGACAGGTACAGAGAGGCAGGCAGGCATCTTGGTTTCTCACCATGTGGATGAAATCCGAAGATGTAGTTTTTCTTTGGATCCAAATCTACAGATTTAATCAGCTGGAGACACAAATCAATAATCGGCCTGATCAGGTTTATTGATCCTCACATCAATAATCCTGATCGATCAGATCAATAATCCTCACCGTCAGAGGGAAGTAGTCCCTGAAGTAGTCCCAGGCGCTCCAGCTTCTGACCCACTGTGACCTCCGACCCCCGCAGCTGGGCGTGTCCCAGTCCAGCCACAGCCAACCAGCATACAGCAAGGCCACAGTCCACCAATCAGAGAGAGCCAAGAGCACGAAGGCAGCTAGACAGCACTGAGCTGAGAGACAGACAGGTGATCAGACAGACAGCTATAGACAGCGCACACCAATCAACAGTAAAACTGGAAGTGAGCCACTGCTGCCCATGAAGGCATTGATCAGGACATTGATCAGGACATTGATCAGGACACTGATCAGGACACTGATCAGGACACTGATCAGGATAATCATCGGATTATTGATCCATAACTCCATCAATTATTGTCTGGACTGATTTGTCATCTCATTTCCATATTATGCATTTTAGGGTCTGGGTGATGAGTGTTGGCTGGACGGGTCAGGCTAATCAGAATCATTTATATCCATGTTTGTTTTCACATTCAAGGAATTTGTCCTGGCAGAAGGTGCATACATTTAACAATAAACATTTAACAATAAACATGTAATAGTAAACATTTAACAATAAACATTTAACAATAAACATGTAACAGTAAACACAGTGCAATAAATGGGAATGAATGAATGTTTACAGTTGACAGTAGAATATAAAAATAAGATAAAGTGGATGGAATGTAATGAGTCTTATGGACGGGTCAGGGTGATGATTCAGGGTCAGGGTGATGATTCAGGGTCAGGGTGATGATTTAGGATCAGGGTGATGATTCAGGGTCAGGGTGATGATTCAGGGTCAGGGTGATGATTTAGGATCAGGGTGATGATTTAGGATCAGGGTGATGATTCAGGGTCAGGGTGATGATTCAGGATCAGGGTGATGATTCAGGGTCAGGGTGATGATTCAGGGTCAGGGTGATGATTCAGGGTCAGGGTGATGATTTAGGGTCAGGGTGATGATTCAGGGTCAGGGTGATGATTCAGGGTCAGGGTGATGATTTAGGATCAGGGTGATGATTCAGGGTCAGGGTGATGATTCAGGGTCAGGGTGATGATTTAGGATCAGGGTGATGATTTAGGATCAGGGTGATGATTCAGGGTCAGGGTGATGATTTAGGATCAGGGTGATGATTCAGGGTCAGGGTGATGATTCAGGGTCAGGGTGATGATTCAGGGTCAGGGTCAGGGTGATGATTCAGGGTCAGGTTTGGGTCAGAGCTGTGGGGCACTAGGGGTAATTGTGTGGTTAAACTCAATTAAAACCTAAGAAAAGAGGGTGTAAAGCATCAGTGGGCAATTCATTTCCAGAAGGGGCCACATGAGAAATTGGGACCGTTGTGAGCAGGCCTCCTCATGAGTAGGTGGAACCTAAGAGAACCAACATATTCTGAGCAGGCCTCCTCATGAGTAGGTGGAACCTAAGAGAACCAACATGTTCTGAGTAGGCCTTCTCATGTGTAGGTGGACCCTAAGAGAACCAACATGTTCTGAGTAGTCCTCATGAGTAGGTGGAACCTAAGAGAACCACGCCTCCTCATGTGTAGGTGGAACCTAAGAGAACCAACATCTCCTGAGCAGGGCTCCTCATGAGTAGGTGGAACCTAAGAGAACCACGCCTCCTCATGTGTAGGTGGACCCTAAGAGAACCAACATGTTCTGAGCAGGCCTCCTCATGTTTAGGTGGACCCTAAGAGAACCACACCTCCTCATGTGTAGGTGGACCCTAAGAGAACCACGCCTACTCATGTGTAGGTGGAACCTAAGAGAACCAACATGTTCTGAGCAGGCCTCCTCATGTTTAGGTGGACCCTAAGAGAACCACACCTCCTCATGTGTAGGTGGACCCTAAGAGAACCACGCCTACTCATGTGTAGGTGGAACCTAAGAGAACCAACATGTTCTGAGCAGGCCTCCTCATGAGTAGGTGAAACCTAAGAGAACCAACATGTTCTGAGCAGGCCTCCTCATGAGTGGAAGGTTCTCCTCTTTGAGAGAAGAGTGAACCTCCAGGAGTGCTACAGACTCAAAGTGCTCTGCAGAGTGAACATCGCTGTACGATCCCCAGAGATCATGTGCAGACTGAGACCTGAGGACTAGATGCTCAGCTGATTCACTGAGAGCTTTGAGAGCTTTGTGGGCTGCGGGAAACACTGAGGTCTCCCCACATGTGGTGGCCCGAATTAAGTGGCCTATGTGAGCTACATAGCTCACGCAGCCCCCGCAGCTCACGCAGCTCACAGCCCCCAGCATCCGCAGCTCACGGAGCTCACAGCCCCCAGCCTCCGCAGCCTCCGCAGCCTCCGCAGCTCACGCAGCTCACAGCCCCCAACCCCGCAGCTCACGCAGCTCACAGCCCCCAGCATCCGCAGCCCCCGCAGCTCACGCAGCTCACAGCCCCCAGCCCCCGCAGCCTCCGCAGCCCCCGCAGCTCACGCAGCTCACAGCCCCCAGCCCCCGCAGCCCCCGCAGCCTCCGCAGCCCCCGCAGCCTCCGCAGCTCACGCAGCTTGCTGAGGACAGAACCTGCAGAACGATGCTTTCATGCCGGTCTCCAAGACACCAGAACATCTGCAAAAGTCTAAAAAAACACCAGAAAAATTCGCAACGAGGGTTTGGAAAGTCGCCAGATCACGTAAGCGCACGCGCGTGCGTGTGGATATACGTTCATCGCCTTCAAAGTAAAAGCAGTGACGTTGTATAGCACTTATTTATTTGTTTATGATTGACCTCACGATGTACCATGCCCACGTCTGGTGTAAAGGAAAATAAAATCAAAGATTAAATCATAAACAAATCAGAGACATGGTTCAAAAGGACAGCAGCCACTTAAGAGACCCAAAGTCGGCTGGACGGCTCAGGGTTACGAGGTGATGAAGAGGATGGTGATGAAGAAGCAGTCATGTGACCTGTATTCTCACAGGCTTCTTCATCACCATCTTCATCACCATCATCAAGTGGTTTAAATTCCTCAGCCTGCTGCTGCCAATATTAATTATCATTATTTATTATTATTATTATTATAGTAACAATAACATCACGAGGGGCGTTATGATGCTAGTAATCTTGTTTAGAACGACAGACAGGCGGGCAGACAGACAGGTTACCTAAGGCCAGGAAGGAGAAGACCCACTGCAGCGTGGCGGCGGTCTGCAGCCTCCTCCGCAGCGGGACGTTCAGCGGGGCGAACTCCACCTTCATGCCGGCGCTGAGGCCACTCAGCCCGGCTAGGAGCGCTGCGAAGTCCCGGTGTCCCGCCTGGATGTCTGCCTGTCTGCCTGTCTGCCTGTCTGCCTGTCTGCCTGTCTGCCTGTCTGCCTGTCTGTCTGTCTGTCTGCCTGTTGAGTCCTCCAGCAGGAAATAATAATAGATATTTCTTAGTGAATTATAAACTACCCCAAACTTTACAAACACGAGCCTCCCTCCGCTGCTGCGCATGCGTACCAGACCCTCCCTCGTGGGTGGAATCCTGTAGGCCAATCAGAAACATGTCGGGAGCGAGCCTGGAGTCTAGTGCGTGCACGGACACGAGGAGTGCACGTTAAAGTAAATAAAGTGTGTTTTCAATATGACATCAAGTCTTTCATCCGATTACATTTTGATTTATTGTTCATAATAACACCTTACAGCCATTCTGCGTCCTGGATCCACCAGAACCAGGACCTCAAGTGGGACCTGAACATCAGCTCCACCAGAACCAGGATCTCAAGTGGGACCTGAACATCAGCTCCACCAGAACCAGGACCTCAAGTGGGACCTGAACATCAGCTTCACCAGAACCAGGATCTCAAGTGGGACCTGAACATCAGTTTCACCAGAACCAGGATCTCAAGTGGGACCTGAACATCAGTTTCACCAGAACCAGGAGGCTCAGAGAGGATGTTCTTGTTGAGGACCTGAAGAAGTTCAACCTGCCAAAGACCATGATGGTGCACTTCTACTATAAAGACTAGGACCCCCATTGACTGACTCATCCCCAGGACTATAAAGACCAGGACCCCCATTGACTGACTCATCCCCAGGACTATAAAGACCAGGACCCCCATTGACTGACTCATCCCCAGGACTATAAAGACCAGGACCCCCATTGACTGACTCATCCCCAGGACTATAAAGACCAGGACCCCCATTGACTGACTCATCCCCAGGACCCCCATTGACTGGCTCATCCCCAGGACTATAAAGACCAGGACCCCCATTGACTGACTCATCCCCAGGACCCCCATTGACTGGCTCATCCCCAGTCTAGGTTCTTGTGTGAGAGCCAGAAGGTTCCAGACGTCATTGAAGGGACAAACAGACTTTATTGTTCTGGTGTAAGTTTGAATAAATTAAAGGTTTGAGTGACAGGACCCACTAGAGACCTGACAGACAGTCTTCAGTGAGGACATGAACCCACCAGAGACCAGACAGACAGTCTTCAGTGAGGACATGAACCCACCAGAGACCAGACAGACAGTCTTCAGTGAGGACATGAACCCACTAGAGACCTGACACAGTCTTCAGTGAGGACATGAACCCACCAGAAAGCAGACCAGCTTCAGTGAGGACATGAACCCACCAGAGACCAGACAGACAGTCTTCAGTGAGGACATGAACCCACTAGAGACCTGACAGATAGTCTTCAGTGAGGACATGGACCCACCAGAGACCAGACAGACAGTCTTCAGTGAGGACATGAACCCACTAGAGACCTGACAGATAGTCTTCAGTGAGGACATGGACCCATCAGAGACCTGACAGATAGTCTTCAGTGAGGACATGGACCCATCAGAGACCAGACGGTCCTCGTGAGGACATGAACCCACCAAAGACCAGACGGTCCTCGTGAGGACAGGACCCCACCAGATCGTTAGGAAACAAAGACCCCTCTGGTTCCCCATACTTTGAGTGGGACACTTCACTTTAAATACCACCATTCATGATTCAATTATTTACTAGCAAACTGTGTAAAAATACAAGTAACATTAAAAATAAGTACAAAAGTAATGGCTCCATAATATACTTGAAGTACCAAAAGTAAAAGTACTCATCGCATAATGAACCATTTCCGATGACATATTTACCCTTAAATTATTATTATTATAATGCATTATTAGTTCTTATTTTTTTACATTTTATTATCATTATTTGTATTAAGACTTTGAATCTTAGCTCGTAACGAATATTGTCAAATACATTTAGTGAAGTTTAAAGTACAATATCTTTCTCTGAGAGTAGAGTAGAAATATAAAGTTACAAATACTCAAGTACAGTAGACGTAGCTCAAAATTGTACTTAAGTACAGTACTTGAGTACTAGACGAGCAGGAGGTTCTTTAGTCTCAAAGGAGGCCTCATGCCTCATCGGGACTGGACCCCAGTGGGCCGGTCCATCAGAAGTGCACAAGTCCAGAGTGTGGATTGGGCAGCGGTCCGGGAGCCACATCCTGGAGCAGGGTCCGGTCTAGCTGCCTGCTAATTGAGTAGTGCTGGGCCAAAGACTCATCAGTCCACTCTGTCCTGGACAGCAGCTGGTCTACGTGAGGCCCCAGAGTCCTGTGAGGAAGTGAGTATGGACTAATAGTGAGGTCCTGCTCCAGCAGCGACGGCCCAGGGGCTTGGTGTGGCCCATCGGGTCCATAAGGGGTACCCGCCAGTATAGAAGGGTCCCGGTCCAGGGCGGTCTGCAGGCCCTGGGTCTGCTCCCCCATTTGGTACAGCGGTTTTTTATGGATCTGAATATGGTCCTGGTGGTCTAGTCTAGCATGGCACAGCTGCTTTTTGTGAATCTGTAGGTGGTCCTGGTGGTCCAACTGGGTAGGGTACTGCAATTTCTTCTTATTGTGAATGTTGTCCTGGTCCTGTTGGTCCATGTGTCCCTGGTACTGCTGCTGCTTCTTTTGGTTCTGGATCTGGTCTTGCTGTTCCTGGTTTTCCTGAAGGTCCATCTGGGCATGGAACTGCTGCTTCTTTTGGCTCTGGATCTGGTTGTGGACCTGGTTCTTGATGTCTTTCCAGTGTCGCCCTCTGAGGACAGGTTCCAAGTCCAGACAACGCTGACAGACCTCCTTCCCCGGTACTGACTGGACCAGCACGTGGACTCCCAAGTGTCTCCAGACCGCCTCCTTCTCTGCAGAAGACCATGGGCGACGTCGGACCTTCCTAGGAGCCGCGGGGCCTATAAGACAGAAAGGTGATGAGACAAAGGGGTCTGAACATGAATTAGTGATTTGTAGTCAGCTTAATCAAGGAGGACCCACCAGTAACAGGACTGTGCTGCCTGGACTCTGGTGGACTCATGGAGGTCACCGGTCTGTTACTGTTCTGAGATGAAACTACAGACGGGTAGAAAGAAAGACGAGGTCAAACATTTCATTTAGCTGATGCTTTTATCCAAAGCGACTTACAATAAGTGATTCAACCATGCGGACAAACTCAGAACAACAAGAATCAAGAAAGTAAAATCTCTTCAATAAATTTAAACTACGAAGTGCTATCAGTAAGAGCCATTTAAGTGCTGCTAAAGTGCTACTTTCCTTAAACAGCACCATCGAGTGGCCAACTAAAGTCATTACGTATTCTGATGAAGGGTCGTCATGAGGGGTCAGGTTTAGGGTTCGAGGTCTGGATCAGGACTCACCCTCTGGTCTGGGGCCAGACTGCTCTTTAGACTTCTCACTTCTAGATTGGACCAATCGTTTCTTTAGCTTGGCACCTCCTGCAGCGGCTAGAAAAAGTCACAAAGCAGTCTGTAGACTGAGTGATGGGGACCCTCCATAGTTTGGTAAAAAACCGGACCCCCAACAGAGAGTCACAGTTCAAACTCAAGGACAAGGTTAAGCTAAAGACTTGTAACCAGACAATCCCCCGATGTTACCTGTGTTGGGGTCGGGGTTCAGCAGCCCCAGGTTGTCCCATTCTCTCCCCAGCAGGTGGTAGAAGTCCGTGGTCTTGGCTGCAGCCTCCCAGTCTCCGTCCTGCATACTTTCTCCGATTGCAATTTCACAAACCGTTTTCAATGTGGTCTTCACCGCCAGTGGAGGGCGGCTCCATCGGTATCCGGACGCCTTTCTGGCAGCGGCCAAAGACAGGCTGAGGCGGCCCGGAGCCAGAAGGTCCTGCAGTTTCTGGACACCAGAGTCCAGAGATTTAGCAGCCAGGAGGAACCTGCCAAGCTCCCTCAGCTTCTGACTGACATAGTCGTACCTCCTCTGGCTGCCATCTTGGTTCCCCATCAACTTGTTTCCATATTTACAGATCAACCAATCAGATTTTACCTGGACAGAACGAGGAATAGCGGCATTCAGCACAGAGACGGATAAGGAGACAAACGGGCAGATAGACAGGTTGATAGGTGTACAGACCTGGTGTGAGACGTGGTCCTGGTTCATGCGGTGCAGGACTTCACTGCAGCTCTCAGATGCTCCGCTGGAAATCGGAAGGAGGCGGGATGCTGCGGCCTGGACCCTGCTGCGCTTTCTGGGCTGGTCTGCCCTTGGGTCAGAGGTCACATTCTGATCCACAATGGGGTCAGAGGTCATGGGCCGCTTGGTCCCCGTCTCAAATGTCCTGGTCCGATCCGTTGTGGTTACGTCTCCCGAGAGGTCAAAAGGTGGATCCTCTGTGGACTCGGCGGTCCTGTCGGCCGCCGGATCACAGGTCAGCTTACCTGCAGAGTCAGAAGTTGTGTCCTTGTCCTCTGCTGCAGAGTCTTTGGAGGGGTCAGAGGTCAGCTTCTTTCGACAGGAGGCTTGATGTTTCCAGAGATCAGCACGAAGGAAGAAACCGAGGCAGAGCGGGCAGGGAAGGTAGTTCCTGGCATCCACGTCCTCAGAGGGCTGGCGCCACGGGACGATCTCTCCGGTGCCCTGTCTGATCACCTGAGAGACAGGTAGACAGACAGGAAGTCAGGTACACTGGTGGTTAGACAGACAGGTACACAAACAGGTTAGTTGACAGACAGGTAGACAGGTGAACAGACAGGTAGACAAACCTCAATGTTGTGCATGTAGTTGCCCCTGCAGCGTAAGTGCTCCAGCAGCAGGTGGCGTTGTTTGGACCCTGTCGGCAGCTCGCCGGCAGCCGCCACTTCCTGTTGGTCGGTGTGTTTGGTGAGCAGGTGACGCGCGATCTTCACCTGCGGCCGCCGACAGAAGACACAGTAGTGCTTCTTATCCCAGCGCCGCTTCCCGTCGCTGCACGTCCTCTTCACCGTCACCCCCTCCTGCTTCTCCTCCTGGCCCCGCCTCTTCTCCTTCTGGCCTCGCCTCTTATCTCTGGGGCCCCGCCTCTTCGCTCTCTGACCCCGCCTGCCCACGTTGGTGGCGGCCCGGCGGCGGGGGGGGCGGCAGGGGAGCTCTTCATCAGGGGAGGGCGTCTGGTCTGTCTTGTTTGCCATGGCAACCTTAGCCCTGATGATAAAACACACAGGTAAACATCATTTCTTTACATGTCATTGCTTTTATATTACATTACATCAGTGGTGGGCCGTCAGGGCCAGCTAAGCCTTCTCTGCTGGCCTAAAGAGAATCACAAAGTTATAGCTATTTTATCATTGAATTGTTTTTCACAAATACACTACATGTATTATAATTATTTATCCCTATTAACTTATTTTCTCATTGCACAGCTCCTGTCTTCATCTGTTGCTCTGCCTCCAGTTTCTGTTAAGGAGAGCTCTCATCCAATCAGATTTCACCTCTATGTCTATGGAAGAAGACGGTATCGTTGATTGTCATAGACTTCAACCAATCAGATCTTTAGTTTGACATGCTGGGTGTATTCTTTGACGTCTGATTGGTCACAGGGCCAGCGTGACCATTAACAAGAGCTGTGATTGGTCAGTGGACCAGCATGAGTTACGTAGCTGCTAGCTAGTTAGAGTAAGAACAGTTCAGGCTGAAACATGAGAGAAGTTATGACATTTTTAATGTTTTTTATTTGGTGTAGTTTTTTTAACACTCAATGGCTGAAGGACACTGGCGTTCAAAGCCAAGAGAAGGACCTGGTACTGGCCCGTTTGTTAACAAAGAGGCGGATAGACTTTTTCTTTATTAATTGAACAGCATCTGGTGATTGAACTGCTGTTTGTGTTTTTACATCTGCAGTGTATGTATTTAATCATAAACAAGCCACGGCGGGTTATAAACCGCAGGCGAGCCACCGTAGCTGAGCCACCGTAGCTGAGCCACCGCAGCTAGCTGAGCCACCGTAGCTGAGCCGCCGCAGCTAGCTGAGCCACCGCAGCTAGCTGTGCCACCGTAGCTGAACCACCGCAGCTAGCTGAGCCACCGTAGCTGAGCCGCCGCAGCTAGCTGAGCCGCCGCAGCTAGCTGAGCCACCGCAGCTAGCTGTGCCACCGTAGCTGAACCACCGCAGCTAGCTGTGCCACCGTAGCTGAGCCACCACAGCTAGCTGAGCCACCGTAGCTGAGCCGCCGCAGCTAGCTGAGCCACCGTAGCTGAGCCGCCGCAGCTAGCTGAGCCACCACAGCTAGCTGAGCCACCGTAGCTGAGCCGCCGCAGCTAGCTGAGCCGCCGCAACTAGCTGAGCCACCGCAACTAGCTGAGCCACCGTAACTGAGCCACCGTAGCTAGCTGAGCCGCCGCCGCCTCCTGCCGGTTGCCGCGCCGGTACGCAGTGCTGCTGTGCCGGTACGCATTTCATCGGCACAGAAGGCCCAGGGAGAAAATGCACGGCACACCACTGCTTTACATTATATTACTTTACATTGCAATAGTTTATATTACTTTACATTATATTACTTAGCACTTTGTGACCCTTTGTCTGTGAAAAGAGCAATATAAATAAACTGTACTTACTTACCATTATCTTACTTTACATTTCTTAACATTACATGTAATTTCTTTAAATTTCATTTAGCTGACGCTTTTACCCAGAGCGACTGACATTATGTTTATTAAACAATGCGTAAACTCAGAACAACAAGAATTAAGAAAGTACAATTTCTTCAGGTATGTGATACTAAAGTCATCAGATATAAATACTATATTATTACTACATTAATACTATTTTTAACACTACATTAATACTATATTAACACATCATTATTACTATATTAACACTACATTACTACATATTATTTTTAACACTACATTACTACACTAACACTATATTAACACTACATTATTACTACATTAACACTACATTACCACTATATTATTGCTACATTACCACTACATTAACACTATATTGTTACAACATTACTATTACATTAACACTACATTATTACTACATTATTACATTAACACTACATTACTATATTATTACTACATTAACACTATATTAACACTATATTGTTACAACATTATTACTATTACATTAACACTATATTATCACTACATTACCACTATATTATTACTACATTAACACTACATTATTATATTATTACTACATTAACACTACATTATTACTATATTAACTATTACTATATTAACACTACATTATTACTATATTATCACTACATTACCACTATATTATTACTACATCAACACGACATTACCGCTATATTATTACTACATTATTACAATAATTACTACATTATTACTATATTATTACTATATTAACACTATATTGTTACAACATTATTACTATATTACTATTACATTAACACTATATTACCTCTACATTACCACTATATTATTACTACATTAACACTACATTATTATATTATTACTACATTAACACTACATTATTACTATATTATTACTACATTAACACTATATTAACACTATTGTTACAACATGATTACTATATTACTATTACATTAACACTATATTACCACTACATTACCGCTATATTATTACTACATTAACACTACATTACCGTTACATTAACACTACATTACTACTACATTACCGCTATATTATTACTACATTACCACTATATTACCGCTATATTATTACTACATTATTAAGTCACGTTAAACCCCGTTTAAAGAGCACAAGCACATGACTACGTCTCTTTCTGCAGCCGAACACTAAACACGCTGTTTTCTGAACGGAGTCTGGCGCTGCCTCCTGCCGGTCCGGGGCAGCCCAGCTCCGGGTCATGGTTCAGGGTTTCCCCGTGTGTTCAGACGGGCTCACGCTATTTGATGATGACGGCCCGGAAGTCACGGAGGTCGGACAGATGTCATGAAGGTCAACAGATGAACGCTTGTCCGATAATAGAAGCGTATTTACATGCTAGCGGCTAGCGGAGGAGACGCGAAGCTGGCTGTTAGCATTCAGGGAGCTAACGTGTAGCTAGCTAACATCCGGTTACGTCACACAGAAGCACAGCTGAACCGATCAGCTGATAACAAACAGACTCAGACCGAAAGTGAACTTAACACACACACACCTGTGTGGTCACCTGCGTGCTGACCTCCTCCTCTTCCTCCTCCTCAGGTCAGGTCTAGGTTCAGCAACAGTGGACTTCAGGAAGAGCCCCCCAACACTACCCCCCCTCACCATCCACAACAGCACTGTTTCTGCGGTGGAGTCCTTCAGGTTTCTGGGAACCACAATCTCACAGGACCTGAAGTGGGCCTCCAACATCGACACCATCCGGAAAAAGGCCCAGCAGAGGTTGTACTTCCTGCGCCAGCTCAGGAAGTACAACCTGCCTCAGGAGCTGCTGATCCTGTTTTACTCCGCCATCATCCGGTCTGTCCTCTGTGGTTTGGATCGGCCACTAAACAGGACAGAGGCAGACTACAGCGGATAGTCAGGTCTGCAGAGAGAACTATTGGTTCCAGCCTGCCCTCCATCCTGGACTTGTACACTTCCAGAGTCAGGAAGCGGGCTGGAAAGATCCCTGCAGACCCCTCACACCCTGGACACAAGCTGTTCCACCTCCTCCCCTCTGGTAGGCGCTACAGAGCTCTGTACGCCAAGACCACCAGACACAGGAACAGCTTCTTTCCACTGGCCATCACCCTGATGAACAATTAATCAGACTCCCCCATCTGCACTACCTGCACTAATTGGACTACTTTTTCTTTTTAATGTCTTTTTTTATATTTATCTTGCTTATTGTAAATGTATATATATGTACAATGAGAGCTATGTGTAACCGGAGTCAAATTCCATGTGAGTGTAAACACACATGGCCAATAAAGCTGATTCTGAGTATGTGCTCAAAGAATGAGGTCAGCTGACTACCTGAATATACTGAATGACCAGTTTATTCCATCAATGGATGTTGTCTTCCCTGATGGCATATTCCAAGATCACAATGCTAGGATTCATCGGGCTCAAATTGTGAAAGAGTGGTTCAGGGAGCATGAGACATAATTTTCACACATGGATTGGCCACCACAGAGTCCAGACCTTAACCCATTGAGAATCTTTGGGATGTGCTGGAGAAGGCTTTGGCAGCGGTCAGACTCTACCATCATCAATACAAGATCTTGGTGAGAAATTAATGCAACACTGGATGGAAATAAATCTTGTGACAGAAGCTTATGGAAACAATGCCACAGCGAATGAGTGCTGTAATCAAAGCTAAAGGCGGTCCAACCAAATATTAGAGTGTGTGACCTTTTTTTTGGCCAGGCAGTGTATATATGTGTGTGTATATATATATATATATGTGTGTATATATGTGTGTGTGTGTGTGTGTGTGTGTGTGTATATATATATATATGTGTGTATATATGTGTGTGTGTGTATGTATATATATATATATATATATATGTGTGTGTGTGTGTGTGTGTGTGTGTGTGTGTGTGTGTGTGTGTGTATATATATATATATATATATATATAGGGCGACTGTGGCTCAGTGGT
This sequence comes from Cottus gobio, assembly GCA_023566465.1. Lineage (NCBI taxonomy): Eukaryota > Metazoa > Chordata > Actinopteri > Perciformes > Cottidae > Cottus > Cottus gobio. The sequence continues at coordinate 126,863 of CM042233.1, forward strand.
TAGCAAGTCAGTCTTTCAATCAGAAGGTTGGAGGTTCAAACCCCGGCTCCGGCAGTCTGTGTCATTGTGTCCTTGAGCAAGACACTTAACCCTCATTGCTCACCGTTGCTGTGTCTATGGTCTAATGTATATCATGTAAGTCACTTTGGATAAAAGCGTCAGCTAAATGAAATGTAATGTAATGTGTGTGTGTATATATATATATATATATATATACTACTGTATATTTAAAGGGACCATGTGCAGATTGTAGCTTCAGATCATCTTTAGTACTGTGTGAGTAATAGTACTGTGATAAACTGTAGTACTGTGTGAGTAGTAGTACTGTGATAGACTGTAGTACTGTGTAAGTAGTAGTACTGTGAAAGACTGTAGTACTGTGTGTGAGTAATAGTACTGTGTAGTACTGTGTAAGTAGTAGTACTGTGATAAACACGTGAGACGTCATCACACGCGATCACGTCAGAGTCTGCAGGGGGCGGGGTCATGAAGCCTCTCTGTGATTGGCGGTGTAAGAAGAGCAAGTGTGACGTCACAGTGTTTGGGGGCGGAGGAGTGAATCGCTGTCTCACTCTCCGTCCCGTCTCACTCTCCTCCCGCTCTCCGTCTCGCGGTCTCATCGATCCGGATCGATTCTCCGACGTCCCGAAGCAGCTGCAGCAGCGGCGGGAGGCTCGTGCCGTCACAGCGGGACATCGCCTGAGCCTGAGCCACATACCTGCATCTTCCTCCTCATCCTCTTCTTCATCATGTCCGGCGCCGAGGAGGACCGAAAAGGCTCCAGCGAGTGGCGGGAATTCTTCTGGAACCCGCGAACCCACGAGCTGCTGGGCAGAACCGCCTCGAGCTGGGGTGAGTCCCGTCACCTAGTGACTCTAGAATAGAAGATGTGAAGTGACTCTAGAATAGACAATGTGAAGTGACTCTAGAATAGAAGATGTGAAGTGACTCTAGAATAGAAGAAGGAACCAGTTACCTGTACGGACCAGTTACCTGTAGGAACCAGTTAATTGTAGGAATCAGTTACCTGTAGGAACCAGTTACCTGTAGGAACCAGTTACCTGTAGGAACCAGTTACCCGTAGGAACCAGTTACCTGTAGGAACCAGTTACCTGTAGGAACCAGTTACCCGTAGGAACCAGATACCCGTAGGAACCAGTTACCTGTAGGAACCAGTTACCTGTACGGACCAGTTACCTGTAGGAACCAGTTACCTGTAGGAACCAGTTACCTGTTGGAACAGTCTTCATAATGTCAGTGATTTAAAACAACCTTTCAGTGTTCCACTGATCTGAAGTCTGTTCTTGCTTTACATAACTACACTCTGATGATGTCATATTTCCCATCATGCACCAGGGCAGTGAATGTTTGGCCTTGATGGAGACTGAAGGACACACACACTTTCACACACTGATGCACATACACAATAAACTGAAGAGAAGTAAACGACATCAGTGAGGAGCATTTCTGTGTGAGCGTGTGTGTATGCCTGTGTGTGTGTGTGTGTGTGTGTGTGTTTCTGTGCGTGTGTGTGTGTGTGTGCCTGTTAATCTGGATTAAGCAGACAGACAAGGTTGATTGGACTGTAATATATCCACACACAAACACACACATGTTGGTAGTAATGTACTTGTGAGGACCCTCATTGACATCTTAAAGGAACAGTACAACATTTGAATAAATCGGATGTGTGATAGACAAATCACTTTAAAGTCCGAATTCGTTTTTACAGCATGGTACAGCATGAAAAGGTACAGAGCAGCACAACATGTAATCACAATATTATACAGTGAATCTAGAATAGAAGATGTGCAGTGACTCTAGAATAGAAGATGTGAAGTGACTCTAGAATAGAAGATGTGCAGTGACTCTAGAATAGAAGATGTGCAGTGACTCTAGACTAGACCATGTGAAGTGACTCTAGAATAGACAATGTGCAGTGACTCTAGAATAGAAGATGTGAAGTGACTCTAGAATAGAAGATGTGAAGTGACTCTAGAATATACGATGTGAAGTGACTCTAGAATATACGATGTGCAGTGACTCTAGAATAGAAGATGTGCAGTGACTCTAGAATAGAAGATGTGCAGTGACTCTAGAATAGACAATGTGAAGTGACTCTAGAATAGACAATGTGCAGTGACTCTAGAATAGAAGATGTGATGTGACTCTAGAATAGAAGATGTGAAGTGACTCTAGAATAGAAGATGTGCAGTGACTCTAGAATAGACAATGTGAAGTGACTCTAGAATAGACAATGTGCAGTGACTCTAGAATAGAATATGTGATGTGACTCTAGAATAGAAGATGTGAAGTGACTCTAGAATAGAAGATGTGAAGTGACTCTAGAATAGAAGACTCTAGAATAGAAGATATGAAGTGACTCTAGAATAGAAGATGTGAAGTGACTCTAGAATAGAAGAAGTGAAGCGACCCTAGAATAGAAGATGTGAAGTGACTCTAGATTATACGATGTGAAATGACTCTAGAATAGAAGATGTGAGGTGACTCTAGAATAGAAGATGTGAAGTGACTCTAGAATATAAGATGTGAAATTACTCTAGAATAGAAGATGTGAAGTGACTCTAGAATAGAAGTTATGAAGTGACTCTAGAATAGAACATGTGCAGTGACTCTAGAATAGAACATGTAGAACTCTAACTGACTGCTGTTAATGCAAATCAAAAGTGACCAATAAGAAAAAGAGAGCCGATACAGACAGAGATTATACCCTCCCCCTCTCCACAACACACACTGGATGTAGGTCAGCAAGCAGGGTCAGGGCTCAACTCAAGAGGATTACAAAGATGATATTTAGAGGAGGGGGAGGAGAGGATGTAAAGTGCTGCACTGTATAATAATCCCTCCCCCTTTGTCTCCCTCTTCAGGTCTGATCCTGCTCTTCTACCTGATCTTCTACCTGTTTCTGGCGGGGATGTTTGTTCTCACCATGTACATCATGCTGCTGACGCTCGATGACTACAAACCTACCTGGCAGGACCGTCTGGCCACTCCAGGTAACAAAAATAAACACGAAAAGTCTTGTTTGTGTGTTTCATGGATGCTGATTGCTGGTTAACGAGCCTCAGCCTGTGATTGGTTAACGAGGACATGTGTTTTCATGTTTCAGGGATGATGATTCGTCCAAAGGGCGATCAGCTGGAGATCAGTTTCTCCGTCTCGGACACGGAGAGCTGGGACGGTTTCGTACACAACCTCAACCGCTTTTTGTCTCGTAAGATTCATGTTTATTAATTATTATTATTAATATTTTATGATGTTATGTAATCACTTGTTTTTTAGATAATGTTGAGCGACTTCATATCCTCCCACAGTCCAAAGACATGCAGGTTAGGTTAATTGGACTCTAAATTGCCCATAGGTGTGAATGTGATCATGAATGGTTGTCTGTCTATATGTGAGCCCTGGATAGACTGGAGACTTGTCCAGGTGAACCCGCCTTCGCCCAATGACAGCTGGGATCGGCTTCAGCGCCCCGCGACCCTAAAACAGGAGAAGCGGTTCAGATAATGGATGGATGGATGGACTTCATATTTTCAGTTTTTTACAGCTCTCTAGTGGGGTAATATGGTACTATGAGCTCTCTAGTGGGGTAATATGGTACTATAAGCTCTCTAGTGGGGTTATATGGTACTATAAGCCCTCTAGTGGGGTAATATGGTACTATAAGCTCTCTAGTGGGGTAATATGGTACTATAAGCTCTCTAGTGGGGTAATATGGTACTATAAGCTCTCTAGTGGGGTAATATGGTACTATAAGCTCTCTAGTGGAGTAATATGGTGCTATGAGCTCTCTAGTGGGGTAATATGGTACTATGAGCTCACTAGTGGGGTAATATGGTACTATAAGCTCTCTAGTGGGGTAATATGGTACTATAAGCTCTCTAGTGGGGTAATATGGTACTATGAGCTCTCTAGTGGGGTGATATGGTACTATGAGCTCTCTAGTGGGGTAATATGGTACTATAAGCTCTCTAGTGGGGTAATATGGTACTATAAGCTCTCTAGTGGGGCAATTTGGTACTATGAGCTCTCTAGTGGGGTAATATGGTACTATAAGCTCTCTAGTGGGGTTATATGGTACTATAAGCCCTCTAGTGGGGTAATATGGTACTATAAGTGGGGCGACTGTGGCTCAGTGGTTAGCAAGTCAGTCTTTCAATCAGAGGGTCGGAGGTTCAAACCCCGGCTCAGCCAGTCCATGTCGTTGTGTCCTTGAGCAAGACACTTAACCCTCATTGCTCACCGTTGCTGTGTCTACGGTCTACTGTATAGCATGTAAGTCGCTTTGGATAAAAGTGTCAGCTAAATGAAATGTAAAATGAAATGTAATAAGTTCTCTAGTGGGGTAATATGGTACTATGAGCTCTCTAGTGGGGTAATATGGTACTATGAGCTCTCTAGTGGGGTAATATGGTACTATGAGCTCTCTAGTGGGGTAATATGGTACTATGAGCTCTCTAGTGGGGTAATATGGTACTATAAGCTCTCTAGTGGGGTAATATGGTACTATAAGCTCTCTAGTGGGGTAATATGGTACTATGAGCTCTCTAGTGGGGTAATATGGTACTATAAGCTCTCTAGTGGGGTAATATGCAGCAAACAAAACCAATCTGGTTATTTCAACAACAAAAATGGCAGTAAGATACACAGTGTTTCTACCCTGTAAAACTCTCCCACCGTCCATCCGTCCGTCCGGGGCGACTGTGGCTCAGTGGTTAGCAGGTCTGACTTTCAATCAGAGTATCGATAGTTCAATCCCCGGCTCAGCCAGTCCGTGTTGTTGTGTCCTTGAGCAAGACACTTAACCCTCATTGCTCACTGTTGCTGTGTCTACGGTCTACTGTATATCATGTAAGTCTCTTTGGATAAAAGCCTCAGATAAATGTCTGTCTGCAGCGTACAACGACAGCTATCAGGTTCAGACCAACGATAATTGCTCTCCAGATCAATACTTCATTCAAGAGGACAGCGGAGAGGTAATCCTGTCTGTCTGTCTATCCGGCTGCCATCCTCACCCTCCACTTTTCTAGCTTTTTGCCTTTTTGTCTCACCCTCGACCTGCCTGTCTCTCTGCCTTCTTGTTTTCCCTCCACCTGCCAGCCTCTCTGCCTACCTGTCTCACCCTTGACCTGCCTGTCTCTCTGCCTGCCCGCCTCACCCTCCACCTGCCAGCCTCTCTGCCTACCTGTCTCACCCTTGACCTGCCTGTCTCTCTGCCTGCCCGCCTCACCCTCCACCTGCCAGCCTCTCTGCCTACCTGTCTCACCCTTGACCTGCCTGTCTCTGCCTGCCGGTCTCTCTCTCCACCTGCCAGTCTTACCCTCCACTTTTCTAGCTTTTTGCCTCTCTGTCTCACACTTTGCCTTCTTGTCTCACCTTCCACCTGCCTGTCTGCCTGCAGGTCAGGAACAATCCCAAGCGCTCCTGTCAGTTTAATCGGACGATGTTGGAGGAGTGTTCAGGGGTTTTGGATCGTTTCTATGGTTACAGCAGAGGTCAGCCCTGCGTCCTCATCAAACTGAACCGGGTACGTTCATCGTCATTAAGCTGAGAGTTTAACACAAATTAAAGATTAGTTTACTTGAGGCTCAGTGTTGTTGCTTTGTACAGGTTGTAGGGGTTGTAGTGGTTGTCGAGGTTGTCACGGTTGTAGTGGTTGTCGAGATTGTGTCAGTTGTTGAGGATGTAGCGGTCGTCTTGGTTGTAGCGGTTCCTTCCTTTTCCTGCGGTTAATACACAGTATTTAATATTGCAATGTTTCTTACAAACACAGACTGAAAAAGCAGAACTTTATTGAACCACAGAGAATAAAATCACTGAACTTTCCTGACCTGTCTGTCTCTCCAGGTGATCGGTATGTTGCCGGGGAAGGACGGTCAGTCTCCTTATGTCACCTGTGGAGCAAAGGTCTGAATCTGTCTGTCTGTCTGAATCTGTCTGTCTGTCTGAATCTGTCTGTCTGCTACATCCTGTCTCAGTGTTGTTGTGTACGGGTCAGTGTCTTTATGTGAACTACACACCGATTAAACAGGACTACAAGGACGAGGGTCTGATACCGGCAGCAGGTCTGTGACAGCTGCGATGTACTCCAGCTCCACTGGACCTCGGACACCAAACCTGACGCGGTTCCCCCGGTGCAAACATCAGCCCATGCTAATGCTACCTCGTCTAAGTAGCACCGCTGTTCGTTGCTCATCTTCACGTCAACAGGAAGTGGACGTTCCCACCGGAGAGGACGCCTTGTAGACGGACAACGTCGTTGTTAGGAGAGTCCACCTGTCTGTCTGTCTGTCTGTCTCTCATCTGCTGTCTCCATCTTTTCATCCTTCCATCATCAGAGGTACAGAGTGGAGAAAGATGAGTGGGTAAGAACAGTATAACAGATTGTAGAAACTAGAACCACAGTCACAACATAGAACCACAGAGTTACAACGTAGAACCACTGAGTAACAACGTAGAACCACAAAGTTACAACGTAGAACCACTGAGTAACAACGTAGAACCACAGAGTTACAACGTAGAACCACTGAGTAACAACGTAGAACCACTGAGTAACAACGTAGAACCACAGAGTTACAACGTAGAACCACTGAGTAACAACGTAGAACCACTGAGTAACAACGTAGAACTACTGAGTAACAACGTAGAACCACTGAGTAACAACGTAGAACCACAGAGTTACAACGTAGAACCACTGAGTAACAACGTAGAACCACTGAGTAACAACGTAGAACCACTGAGTAACAACGTAGAACTACTGAGTAACAACGTAGAACCACTGAGTAACAACGTAGAACCACTGAGTAACAACGTAGAACCACTGAGTAACAACGTAGAACTACTGAGTAACAACGTAGAACTACTGAGTAACAACGTAGAACTACTGAGTAACAACGTAGAACTACTGAGTAACAACGTAGAACCACTGAGTAACAACGTAGAACTACTGAGTAACAACATAGAACCACTGAGTAACAACGTAGAACCACTGAGTAACAACGTAGAACCACTGAGTAACAACGTAGAACCACTGAGTAACAACGTAGAACTACTGAGTAACAACGTAGAACCACTGAGTAACAACGTAGAACCACTGAGTAACAACGTAGAACCACAGAGTTACAACGTAGAACCACTGAGTAACAACGTAGAATCACTGAGTAACAACGTAGAACTACTGAGTAACAACGTAGAACCACTGAGTAACAACGTAGAACCACTGAGTAACAACGTAGAACCACTGAGTAACAACGTAGAACTACTGAGTAACAACGTAGAACTACTGAGTAACAACGTAGAACTACTGAGTAACAACGTAGAACCACTGAGTAACAACGTAGAACTACTGAGTAACAACGTAGAACCACTGAGTAACAACGTAGAACCACTGAGTAACAACGTAGAACCACTGAGTAACAACGTAGAACTACTGAGTAACAACGTAGAACTACTGAGTAACAACGTAGAACTACTGAGTAACAACGTAGAACTACTGAGTAACAACGTAGAACCACTGAGTAACAACGTAGAACTACTGAGTAACAACATAGAACCACTGAGTAACAACGTAGAACCACTGAGTAACAACGTAGAACTACTGAGTAACAACGTAGAACTACTGAGTAACAACGTAGAACCACTGAGTAACAACGTAGAACCACTGAGTAACAACGTAGAACTACTGAGTAACAACGTAGAACTACTGATAAACAGTTTTTGTCTGAATTGCAGTACATGATGAGCTGAGGTATTGATCAATGTGTGTGTGTGTGTGTGTGTGTGTGTGTGTGTGTGTGTGTGTGTGTGTGTGTGTGTGCGCGCAGAGAGAGGACGGTGATAAAATCGGACCTCTGGCGTACTACCCTCCTAATGGAACCTTCAACCTCATGTACTACCCGTACTACGGCAAGAAAGCTCAGGTAACACCCTGTAGATCATATTCATAGATTACTCTTTGATTTTCTGAAGCAAATCTATAATGTGTTCGTCTCATAGGGGTTCAGTAGATCTGTTTGATCCAGTAGACCAGTTGGATCCAGTAGATCAGTTGGATCCTGTAGACCCAGTAGATCAGTTGGATCCAGTACATTACATTTCATTTATCTGAGGCTTTTATCCAAAGAGACTTACATGATATACAGTAGACCGTAGTCACAGCAACGTGAGCAATGAGGGTTAAGTGTCAGGTTAAGAACCAGCTAACCACTGAGCCACAGTCGCCGACCCATCTACTGGGTCACAGTAGACCCAGTAGATCAGTTGGATCCAGTAAACCAATTAGATCAAGTAGATCAGTTGGATCCAGTAGATCAGGTAGATCAGGTGGATCAGTGTGTGATGTGTTCAATGTCTCAGGAAACTACACTCAGTGTGTGATGTGTTCAATGTCTCAGGAAACTACACTCAGTGTGTGATGTGTTCAATGTCTCTGGTTAACTACACTCAGTGTGTGATGTGTTCAATGTCTCTGGTTAACTACACTCAGTGTGTGATGTGTTCAATGTCTCAGGAAACTACACTCAGTGTGTGATGTGTTCAATGTCTCAGGAAACTACACTCAGTGTGTGATGTGTTCAATGTCTCTGGTTAACTACACTCAGTGTGTGATGTGTTCAATGTCTCTGGTTAACTACACTCAGTGTGTGATGTGTTCAATGTCTCTGGTTAACTACACTCAGTGTGTGATGTGTTCAATGTCTCTGGTTAACTACACTCAGTGTGTGATGTGTTCAATGTCTCTGGTTAACTACACTCAGTGTGTGATGTGTTCATTGTCTCAGGTGAACTACACTCAGCCGCTTGTGGCTGTGAAGTTCCTGAACGCCTCTCTGAACACCGACATCAACGTGGAGTGTAAAATCAACTCCAACACTCTGGCCGACGGCAGCGAGCGAGACAAATTCGCCGGACGGGTTTCCTTCAAACTGCGAATCAACGACAAATAGACAAACCTGCAGAACACACACACACACACAGTCTGTTCTAAGTGTTAGAACCTTTGATCACAGCCCGTTGTCACAGTAGTCGTTTTGTATTTCTGATCCTCGACAGCTGAACTCAAACACACAAAACCGACCAATCAGCACGCGCTGTGATGTCACTGAGGACAGCCCACAGGTGATCTTCACCTCCGTCGGTAAATCAATATGCACGAAAACCAAATTATTGATCACACAGCTGAAGAGTGTTTCTATTCATATCACGTTTGTTACGTATTTATTACTTATTAATATATTTGGGTTATTTATGTTTCTTTGGTTGTTTGGGGAGGGGGGGGGGGAGGGGTCCCACACACCAGTTCAGAGACCAGTTTAAAAAAAAAGAGAACAGGAACCAGTTCAATAACAGTTTGTAACCCGCAGCAGAAACCAGTTCAGAAACTGGTCTGTCTCCTGATGAGTTCAGGGATGATCCAGGGCCAATCAGATGCTAGCTTTAGTCACCATGGCAACAGTGTTGATGTCATATCTTTTCTTTTGTCTTCGTATGTTTATTTAGTTTATTATTAGATTCATTCGTGAATAACTTAGGAAGCCGTGACATGTTTGTTTGTCTTCGTTTACGATTGTCAACTGTTACCATGACAACCAGGCCATGTGATATGCAGGCCCACAGTCCTGTGTCCTTACCTGTCAATCACTCTCGTCTTTCCACCTGGACACGCCCCTCCACTCTAAAGAGTGACCGATCGGATCTTCCTACTTTGTCGTATAATACTTCTGTGTGGTTTATTTCTCCTGCCTAAAAAAATCCTTGTGTTTAAAAGACAATAAAAAACAAAGAAATTAAAGTCCGTTTGGTTCATGGAGACAACAAACACTTCCTGGTTCAAAGACAACACTTCCTGGTTCAGACTACAACACTTCCTGGTTCAAAGACTACAAACATGTCAGTCGTCCTCAGTGAAGAAGAACAGGAATCGTGTTTTTTCCCTCGTTGGTCGTTTTATTATAAAAGTTTCGACACAGACAGTGAACAAAGAACAGAAACACTCCAATAAACCTCCAGTAAGAAAATAAAAAACAACATGATGATGATGAAGAGCAGGAAGGGGGGGGGGGCTTGGGTTTCCATGGTACCACACAGGGGTGGGGTGGGAGGGTGCTGGGGTAACCATGGTAACAGTGAGGGGGGGTGTTACTGTACTGTTCAACATCTGAACACACACTTTCAGAGCGCCCGGTCTGACAGATGATTAAAAGTCACATTAAAATAGTTTATAAATAAACTTTTGGTCATGTGACCCGTTAAAGACATGCTGGTAAACCACACACACACACACACACACACACACACACACACACACACACACACACACACACACACACACACACACACACACACACACACACACACACACACACACACACACACACACACACACACACACACACACACACACACACACACACACACACACACACACACACACACACACACACACACACACACACACACACACACACACACACACACACACACACACACACACACACACACACTACTCGTCATCGTCGTCATCCTCCTCATCCTCTCCCTCGTCATCCTCCTCTTCCTCTCCTCCCTGAGCTGAAGAGCCGGGGTTCCTGGCGTACGTCGTTCCACCTCCGCGGTACGCCACCATGTCCTGCAGGAGGAAGTCAGGTAACACGTCACATGACTATAGAGGCGGGGTCAGAACCTTCTGGTAACAAGTCACATGACCTCCATGAGAGAGGAGACTCACCCGGTCGTACTTCTCCCGCAGCTTCTGGGCCTTCTCCTCGTAGGGAAGCTTCTCTGACTGGGTCAGTTTGCTCCACATCTCTCCCAGTTTCTTAGCACAGTCTCCTATTGAGAGACCTGGAAACTGCTGCTTCAGACTGGGACGGTACTCGCTGCAGAACACGAAGAACGCAGACCTGAGAGCAGCAAATAGAGGGTTGGGTTAACACAGGCAGACCAGGAGAGACCACGCCTGGGTCTGGTGGTCTGAACACTTACGGGGGTCTCTTGGGCGCGTTGGGGTCTTTCTTCTTGCGGCCTCTCTTCCCGAAGCCCTTGGGTGGGATGTAGTCCTTCATCTCGTTGTTGTAACGCACCTTGTCGTTTTTCGCCATGTCCTCGAAACACTTCTTATCGCCGGCAGTCAGACCCTGAAAAGACAACTCAGTCATGGCCGACCTTTGACCTGTAGGAAACCACCTGAATGCATCCAGACAGGCTGCGGGCGAGGAGGCCGAGGGTGAGGCGGGTAACTAGTCTGCAGGTGAGGCGGGTAACTAGTCTGCAGGCGAGGAGGCCGAGGGTGAGGCGGGTAACTAGTCTGCAGGTGAGGCAGGTAACTAGTCTGCAGGTGAGGCAGGTAACTAGTCTGCAGGCGAGGAGGCCGAGGGTGAGGCGGGTAACTAGTCTGCAGGTGAGGCAGGTAACTAGTCTGCAGGCGAGGAGGCCGAGGGTGAGGCGGGTAACTAGTCTGCAGGTGAGGCAGGTAACTAGTCTGCAGGTGAGGCAGGTAACTAGTCTGCAGGCGAGGAGGCCGAGGGTGAGGCGGGTAACTAGTCTGCAGGTGAGGCAGGTAACTAGTCTGCAGGTGAGGCAGGTAACTAGTCTGCAGGCGAGGAGGCCGAGGGTGAGGCGGGTAACTAGTCTGCAGGTGAGGCAGGTAACTAGTCTGCAGGCGAGGAGGCCGAGGGTGAGGCGGGTAACTAGTCTGCAGGCGAGGAGTCTGCACTGTGATTAGCCAGTCTGTGTTATAGGAGTGTCATTAACACCATGTCCTGTTAACAGCTCCATTATTATTATTAATCATGTTTATATACTGTTATTAACTCATTACCTGTGAACTTTAACACCAACAAACAGTACGTCCTCTGGCGCAAAGCACCGAGTATCAAACCACCAACCGCGTGGTCTCAGGATGCCCGCTCTGCCCCTGAGCCCATGTCTGTGTAACACAGGTCTTCCTGACCACCCGTCTCACCTTCCATCTCTCGGAGCACTTCTTGGAGAACTCGGCGAAGTTGACGGACTGCTCCGGGTGCTTCTTCCGGTGTTCCTCTCTGCACGTCTGGACGAAGAAGGCGTAGGCCGACGTCTTGCCCTTCGGCTTGTTGACGTCTTTACGCATCATACTGGCGTCCTGCGGGCGGCACAGAATCAGCTGGGACGCTCTTCATCCTCAGTCACTTCATTACATAGAACACATGGTCGGCCATCTTTTCACTGACCGGTAAACATGGCGTCACAACGACCCTGAAACAAAGGAACCCGGCTGCTGGGCCTCTCCAGATCATTGATTAATCATCAGGACACATAATGAATGAATATATAAATAATCAATAGATTATGTTTCAGAGCAGTTACACTCAGACCAGAAGATGAAGATCAGCAGAAATCAATTAAATCTTTATTTACTTTGAATGAAACATGAACATAAAAGCTGTAAATGGCGGAATGACCTTTAATCTTGATGTTTTGGTCATAATATAAATGGTAAATATAAAGATGATTAATCAAATGATAATTGATTAATTAATATGTTGATCTAAGTAACCAGTACAAAGTCTCCCTGTGAAACTGCACCAGTCCAACAAAGAGAACAAAGTGGGATCCATTTTATCAGAGAAGGCCCAAGACCCGGACCCTCTAGACCCGGACTGGACCCTGTGGACCCGGACTAGAGCCGCCCCCCTCCTCCGCTGGCTGCGCGTCAACCCGCCGTAGAGGTGAACAGGCCTCCGGCTAGCTTCTCCTGTAGACCTCTATGGTGCAGTTAGCCTAGCCGCGTTAGCTCCGCAGAACAATGGGCCACCATTTGCTTCCCGCCCTCTGCAGACCGCCCCTCCCCCGCTACCCCTCCCCCCAACCCCCACGACTAGTTACCGACTACTGACTAGCGCTAACTAGCGGACATAAGGGAGCCCTAACCACAGCCACCCGCCATTAAACCCGTTATAACAGGGTTAATAACAACGGAGCAGTAGCTATGCATTTACAACGCAGGGCCCCGGCTACGCGCCGGAGAGGTCAGGGCCCGGCTATAATGCAGAGTGGTTGCGTTGTGTAGACGGGACGAGGCTATTTCCTGGCCGTCTCGCTCCACAAGGGGCGTTTCGTGTTTACAAGGAGCCGAGCGGAGCACCGCGTCTGCAGCGGCCATTTTATTCCGGTTTCCAGCTTCTTTCCCGACCTTTTCTCCCAAGCTGCTGCTCGTGAGAAGCAGAGCCCGGATCAGAGACCCTGATCCGGTGGTAAGAGGGTACTCACGTGTGTGGGCGGCCGGCTACAGGAGGAGCGGACCTGGGGCAGACCAGGGATCAGTTTGGGGTCTTGTTGTTGTTTGGTGGCTGAAGCAGCGACTGGAGACGTTGCTTCTTTTTTAAAATGGTTCGAGCTCGAGCCTGGACACGCCCACGGACACGCCCCCGTTGGTCATTTCTATTCAGAAGGCGTGAACGCGGTCGACAAATCTGGGCGGAGCTCGTCGGAATACTCGTCTGCAATTGGCTCTCGGAGCCGCAGGTCAAACCTCGTTGCTACACGGCTCCGCCTGCCCAGCAACGCCAGCTGGGCGGGAATTCTACATGCACAGCAAGGTGGAGCTAGTTAGTGTTCCTGCGTCCGATTGGTCAGAACTGATGTGTGTCAAATCAACCATCCAATCTGTCACGAGGGAGGGAAGGGGCGGGGCCGCACACAGCAGAAGCACGAAGGTGGTGGTTGTGTTTGTGTTGCGGCGTTAAACTGTTAATGGCGGGGACGAAGATAAATAATATTTAGATAAATATTATGAGAGAAAACTAAAATGTGCTTTATTCATTAAGTTTGTGTATCATCATTACATCACCAAGAATAAACCCCTTAAACCTGAAGCTGGCTCATGTTTATTACGTTCATTATTATTATTATTATTATTATTATATTATTATTATCAGAATTAGAAACCATTTATTGCCATATATGTTTATATTATTATTACTGCTATCTTTATCATTATTATTACTATGTATATTATTATTACTATGTTTATTATTATTGTTATTGTCACTATGTTTATATTGTCATTATGTTTATATTATTATCACTGTTTATCATTATTGTTATGCTATGTTTAGCGTTATTATTATTGCTATGTTTATCATTGTTATTACTGTTTATTATTATGTTTGATGTTGAGTCACTGTGTATGAAAATGGAAAATAATGCAAAGTAACTTTAATATCATAACTTGAATAACCTTTTTAATTTAAAAATATTATTTCTGGTCCAGTTGAGAATCAAGTGATTCTTTTTTGCAAGGCAACATTTCCATTTTACTCAAAAGTTCCTCATTATGAATAATTGTAACATTTAATTGTAAAATGGAGATATTTTGGTCTGTACATTGTTCAGTCACATATTGTTTAATGAATACATTAAATCCCGCTGTCGCTGTTTTTAAATGCATTATGTCAAAAAATAATAATATTCATGAGTAAAATACAGATTTAAAGTATATGTGTTTTATGTAAGTATAATCATATTCAGCAGTATGTGACACAGTTTGATTCTGGAACATGTGCAAAATGTTGGTACATTAATAATTGATAACTCTCTTGGCCTGTAAGGTGTCACATACATGAAAACATTGTCGTTCAATGACTTAAACGCTTCGAGTGTTCTGAGCCTCCGCGGACGCCGTACTTCAACAGGAAGTAGAGTTTGAAGGCGTTTTAACGCGGGCTCGTTTGTTTACAACTCTCTGATGTGGATCCAGTAATCGATACTAATATCAGTGTGGACATGGACTCCCTGCAGCTGTTCCTGGATCAGCTCAAACCCGGCGGGGAAGCTGTAAGTAGCCGCAGAACTCAACTCCGATAACAAATATGCTATTTTAATAAAGTTTGGTTTGTGAGCGGCAACAGACCCGATCCCGAAGAGGACCGGTGTTACATCCCAACTGGTTTTCAAACCTACTGGTTTCCCTGCGCGTGCGTGCGCTGTGTTCACTTCACATCTGGAGCGGCTGTCTGTCTCGGTCACCTGATTTGTCACACATTCACAAACATATTGCTGGAGTTCTTCAAGCTACATTTTATATCTGTTGCGGCGATCATGATTGTATAAGTGAGCACTACATCCCAACCACGTATGAAGAAACACATTTAAGAAAATATATGTATAGAAAGATCGCAAAGACCTGGATTCGATCCCTGTGAAGCAAAACAATAACGTCCTGATAGGACGTGGCTTAACCTGTAGAGCCACCAATTATTGATGATGGCCGAGTCATTTTGGCCATTACTCATGACGTCACATCTCGTCGGTGTCCAGGACACCTTTTGGTCTAGATGAGCTGAAACAACTGGTTACCTGAGGCGGACATTAAAACACGTCTAAACATATTTAGCGAGGCTACGGCGAGACACCACAGACGCATTTGGACAAAAACAATTGTACTTTTGTGACGAATATAAAGAGACGATCGTACTGTGAAAAGATACTAAAAACATTGCGATCACTGAGCCACAGGAAGAGTGGAAGACTAGTAATATTGTACCAACAACACAATGAACAACATGTTGCTGGAGATCTTCAAGCCACGTTTCATATACTTTGAGGCGATTACGATGTTCAAGTGAGCACTACACAACCACGTATGAGTAAATACATTTAAGAAGAAACAAATATATAAATACATGTAAAGATCGCAACGACCTGGATTTGATCTCTGTAGAGCAACATCATAATGAATCTCATCACAGTGGCAATACGCAGTGCGCTAACGATCATTAAGCCATACTCAGTCTTTTCGGATTATATTGATTAAGTCACATCTCGTCTGTGTCAATGAAACCTT
Source organism: Cottus gobio (assembly GCA_023566465.1). Taxonomy (NCBI): domain Eukaryota; kingdom Metazoa; phylum Chordata; class Actinopteri; order Perciformes; family Cottidae; genus Cottus; species Cottus gobio. The sequence goes on from CM042233.1 coordinate 142,710, forward strand.
TCGGTCTGATGATCTGAACAACTCGTTACCTCGAACAGACATTAAAACACTGGAACTCCACAGATAAGTTGTTGTTGATTCTGGAGTCAGCTCTACTTTTGCAAGATGATGCTGCTGCTCATCTGCAAAAGTCTCTGCCTTGCTTGTAGTGAGCTGACTCCAGTGTTTTAATGTCTGTTCGAGGTAACGAGTTGTATGTATATATATATATATATATATATATATATATATATATATATATATATATAATGTCCCTGCAGGAGACCACCTGGTTAAAGGAGATGTTCAGCTTCCTCTCAGAACACCTGTCTCCTGAGCTCTCTGGACCCGCCCCTCACGCTGCTGATGACGTATTGACAGGTCAGTCAGCCAATCAGCTTCCAGAGTGGCTTCTAGTCAGACGGCTTGTGTTTGTCCTCAGAGACGTCATCAGTGAGACTCTTTCATGTTAACCACTTTGTTCTGGCAAGTATAGCAGATAACAAGAAGAGTGAAGGACACAGGACTCAGTGACGGACTCGTGTCCTTCACTGAGACTCTTGTCCTCGGTGAAGGACTCGTACTGAGACTCGTGTCTCGTGTCCTCGGTGAAGGACTCGTGTCCTTCACGGGGACTGAAGTCCTCGGGGTCAGAGGTCATCTTCCCTTCCTCTGGTCCAGGTGTGTGTGTGGTGAAGAAGATCCAGGAGAACATGGCTGAACCACACAGCTTACCTGTGAGCTACAGGTAGGACCATCGTCTTCTTTATTATGTAATTAGGATTAATAACAGTAATATGATTATTATTATTACAATATTATTCATGATTCATAACAGTAATATGATTATATAATTATTCTTAACATTTCCATTATTATTATAATAATTGTAATTCTAATCGTTAGGATGATGATAATAATAACTGTTATGAATGAAGCCTGTCGCCACGACCGCATTGTGGGATGTTTATACCATAAATACTACTTAATTCATGTACTTTTGTTTTCACATCTCATCTCCCGTACTGTTTCAGAAAGCTACTCTTTCATTACATTTCATTTAGCTGACGCTTTTATCCAAAGCGACTTACATGATATACAGTAGACCAGGGGTATTCAACTAAAATTCTGCAAGGTCCAGTTTGAGACAGGTTCCTTATGCAAAGGTCCGGAACATCACAATAATGTCTAATTTGCACTATATGATTTTGTGCTAAACATATTGACAAAGCCAACAGTTGAATTAACATCTGTATGTAGTCAACGACTGACTGTCAAATTAAATAAAGTACAATGAATTAACATCTAAACAATATTTATTATTACAGATTTCAAATTTAACTGGAAGAATTATAAATTGTACATACTATAATAATAGATACATTATCTTCTCTTATTTCAAGTAAAATAAAGGCTGGATTTAAACAGAAAGCTTTTGAAAAATTTGACTATAAATTACATTAATAAATAAAGTCCTTAATTTTAGAAAGAATTTAACTGAATTGTCATGCAGCTTCAAATTCAGTTTATTCGGGCGTCAAGTGATGTCACATCGCTGCTTTTAATATCGCTGATATATAATATAACATGAGACATACTGCTCTTGAACTGGTTGTGGGAATAATAAACATAAGAGTCCATCCATTGTTAAAGGCTCTGGTTAAGATTAGCTTAGATATATAGATATTATATAGATAAGCGGTCCACATTTCTCTGACTCACGTACTTTTCCAACTATCCGGTCTCTCAGTCTCCTGTCGCTCCGTGTGTGTGAACATCTCACTTGAGTCGAGGGCGGGGCTTAACGCAATACACACATGTGATTGGTTGAGTAGGCAAGTGACAGGATTTTCAAGGCGTGTGATTGGTCGTGAGTGTTTCCTGGACCGCTGAATGAGAGCTGCAAAGGCAGGAAAAGCTGCGCCGGTGAAATAGAAGCGATCCATCAACAGTTAATAATTCGGTAATAATAATTAGTTTTCGGTCCAGGGTCCAGAGACAACTACGTCTGGGTCCGGACCCGGACCGCGGTCCGCCAGTTAGTGACCACTGCAGTAGACCGTAGACACAGCAACGGTGAGCAATGAGGGTTAAGTGTCTTGCTCAAGGACACAACGACATGGACTGGCTGAGCCGGGGTTTGAACCACCGACCCTCTGATTGAAAGACTGACTTGCTAACCACTGAGCTGTGACCTTTGACCTCTTTGACCCTGCCTACAGACCAGTGTCCGTCTCAGGGCTGCTCTCCCTGCAGCACCTGGCCTGTGTCAGCAACCCGTCCTGGAGCACCAATCAGCAGCGAGCGTGGGCAAAGGAGGCGGAGCTTTCTTTGCCGGGTCACCTGGTTCTGCCACGGGTCAACCTGCTGCTGATTGGTTGCCTGAGAGAGGGGCGGGCCGGAGAGTGGAGGCTGACGGACGCCAGCGGCAGCGTCAGGTGTGAGGTGAGTCCGTAGGATGGCGTGAGGCGTTCAGGTGAGTCCGTAGGATGGCGTGAGGCGTTCAGGTGAGTCCGTAGGATGGCGTGAGGCGTTCAGGTGAGTCCGTAGGATGGCGTGAGGCGTTCAGGTGACAGATGAGATTGTAGGATGCCGTTCAGGTGTGAGGTGAGTCTCATCTCTCTCTCTCTCTCTCTCTCTCTCTCTCTCTCTCTCTCTCTCTCTCTCTCTCTCTCTCTCTCTAGTGCCTGTCTCCCTCTCCTCTGTGGCTGAACAGGCCTGTCTTCCTCCCTCACTGGAACTACATCCCCCATAATACCCCGAGGCAGGATCAGGAGGAGGCCGGCGGCTACGTGGAGCTGATTGGTTCTCCTGTTATGTTGTGTCCCAGTCCTGAGCAGGGATTGGTTGTTAGTTCTGCAGGAGGGGCGGGGCTTAGCAGAGCAATTGGAGTTAGAGAGGCTGCTGGTTTTCTGGACAACAGGTGAGTCACCTGTTACCTCCCAGGTGACCTCTGACCTCTGAAGTGTGGACTGCCTGTCTCACTCTCTCTCTACCTGTCTGTCTCTCAGGACTCGTGGACAGCGTCTCTCAGTGTTTGGTCTTGTGGGTTCGGTGTGCCCTCAGCTGGTCGTGGCAGGAACCACCTTCTTCTGCTTCTGGCTGACAGACGACTCTCACGCTCTTCGTGTCCTCATCAAGGTGTGTGATGTCACTTCCTGTGCAGTGAGACACATTTATGATCACATACCGATTAATATTACATTTATTATTATTATTATTATTACATTTCATTTAGCTGACGCTTTTATCCAAAGCGACTTACAATAAGTGCATTCTACGGTTACATACAAGAATAAGAACAACAAGAATCAAGAAGGTACAATTTCATCAATAAAGTTCAACTACAAAGTGTTATCAGTAAGAGACATTTCAGTGCTACTAAAGTGCTACATCCTTTATTCAAGGTATAGTCGGAAAAGATGTGTTTTTAGTTTGTGACGGAAGATGTAGAGACTTTCTGCTGTCCTGATGTCAATGGGGAGCTCATTCCACCATCGAGGAGCCAGGACAGAGAACAGTCCAGACTTTGTTGAGTGTTTAGCTCTCAGTGACGGAGCTACAAGGCGATTGGCAGAAGCCGAGCGGAGCGCACGAGTTGGGGTGTAAGGTTTTACCATGTCCTGGATGTAGACTGGACCAGATCTGTTCGTAGCACGGTACGCCAGTACCAATGTTTTGAAGCGGATGCGGGCGGCCACCGGTAACCAGTGAAGGTCGTGGAGGAGCGGAGTAGTGTGGGTGAATTTCAGGTTAAAGACCAGTCGAGCTGCTGCATTCTGGATGAGCTGCAAAGGTCGGATGGCACCAGCAGGTAGACCCGCCAGGAGGGAGTTACAGTAGTCTAGGCGCGAGATGACCAGAGCCTGGACGAGAACCTGTGCTGCCTTCTGGGTGAGAAGTGGACGTATTCTCCTGATGTTGTGCAGCATGAATCTACAGGAACGAGTTGTTGTGGTAATGTTGGCAGTCAGGGAGAGTTGACTGTCAAGGGTCACACCGAGGTTCCTGGCAGTCGGGGTCGGGGCCAAGACTGAGTTGTTGAAAGTAATCGTCAGGTCGTGAGTGGGGGAGACTTTTCCTGGAAGGAAAGTAATTCCGTCTTGTCAGGGTTAATTTTCAGGTGGTGTGCGGACATCCATTGTGAAATGTCGGTCAGACAGGCAGAGATTCGTGCTGCTACCTGTGTTTCCGATTGTGGAAACGAGAGGATCAGTTGTAATAATAATCACACCTGTTCACCTGTGGACATGCTAATCTATGAGGTTTCCATCTTAATGTGAACAGGTCTCTCTCTGCCTGTCTGTCTCTCTCTATCTGCCTGTCTCCCTGCAGGACAGAAGCCGGCTGTGGTGGACTCAGTGTGTGTGTGTTGGTCAGAGTGTGTGTGTGACTGCGTTGCGTGTGTGTGTCCTACACAGCTGGAGAGGAAACAACATCCTGTGTGTGACTGACCACTCGGAATTGCACACAAACTACACACACACTGACACACTGTTGGACACGCCCCCACCGCTGATGATGTCACATGTTGATGATGAAGAATGTGAGGAGACAGAGCCTGAGAGAGGCGCCAACCAATCAGGTGTCAGGATGAAAAAGTCCCGAGTCATTAGTTATCAGGTAAAATACTGTTTGGCTGGAAGAATGTTACCTGTTAATGTGACCTGTCTGGTAAGCCCCGTCCCTCTTTTCTGATAGGGCACAGTGACCAAGGTGGTGAGCGAGGGGGCCGGACTGTACATCATTGACAGGAAGGTGGGGCTGTGCCTGGCCTATCAGCCAACGCTGAGGAGAAAACTGAGAGCAGGAGACTCTGTGGAGGTGAGTCTCAGTCCTGGTGTGAGTCTCAGTCCTGGTGTGAGCCTCAGTCCAGGTGTGAGCCTCAGCACTGATGTGAGCCTCAGTGTGAGCCTCAGTCCAGGTGTGAGCCTCAGTCCAGGTGTGAGCCTCAGTCCAGGTGTGAGTACAGGTGACGCAGTAGAGAAGGACATAGAATAGAACAAACAATCTTAATGATGGAGGCGTTTGAATCTGCAAGAGTAAAATATGGATGAAGATACAGATCAAAGTAGTCCTTATGGACGAGGCAGATTCACACGCACAGCTCAGACCTTGAGTCAGACGAGACCCCAGAGACGAGACCCTAAAGGCAGGAGGCACATCTTAGAGAGAGATCTCTAACCACCTGCATCTCCACAAGAACACATGCAGATCAACTCCACCAAAGGATCAAGTGGCCCAGAATGTGTCCAGGTTGGACGAAGACCAGGACCAAGTGCTTGAAGTTGCTTCAGCAGGAACTGCAGAAAGAAAAGTCTTCTATATAAACTTTGATTAAAAATCTAAAAAAGAGGGTTTAAGAGAATAAAAGATTAAAACATAAACCAATAAGAAACATGGTCCTGCGACCGCTAGGTTCACGGTTAGATCCCTGGTCTCCGCATTGTTCGTATGTCGAAGTCTCCTTGAACAAGACACTGAACCCCCAGTTGCTCCCTGGGCGCTTCACAGCAGCCCACTGCTCCTTAGGATGGGTTAAATGCAGAGAACAAATGTCATGTATGTGAAAATATGTAATATGATGATCGTAATAAAGTTTAAGTTACCAAGACATAGGAGGTGGCGCGGGATGGCAGCTAAAGTCATTAGGATTAGGGGTTAGGTTTGTGTCTTTGTTTTCTGCCATTGGCCATTTGAACTAAATCCCATTGTGTCCTAAGGGACCAAAAGGGCCATTTAATGAGGAATGTGGGAACATGAAGGACATTGCGGAGGCACAGTGTACCGAAGTGGGAAATCCTATAGGGAGCGATATTAACTTGTTTTTAATGAGCTGTGGGCCTTTTGGGGTCTTATGTGCCTTTTGGGTCAACTTTTATTAAATAACCTGGAAATCAGTGGGTCAAGTGGTGAATGGGGCTGTGGCAAAGGTTCTCCCTACCGGGGGATGCATGGCTCCCGACATAGGCGCAGACACGTGGCTTTGCGGGTTCAACAGGCTTTATTTTGCTCATCAGTGTCAGCACTCCACTCATACACTGAGCTCTCTGCCTCTACCACCACACCGCTCTGTCGCCCCTGTGGGCTCTTTATCCCCGCCCCCGCACTCATTGGACCCAGCTGTGGTTCGTGATTACTCACTCCCCACAGCTGTTCCGAGCGTGCTTCTCTCTCCCTCACCTGCTGCAGGTGCGCTAACCACGCCCCTGCCCCACATACCCCCACCGCCCGACTTAGGCCGGGGAGCCACCGGTCTAACCAACTTCCCCCCCCCCTCCCCCCAGGGAGCGGGCGGGGAAGTCGGCCCCGACCATCTGCATCCCCGACCTATGGACCACCAGGGAGGTGACGGCGTCTGTGCCCGATGCCAACGGGTGGCCCGGGCGTTGGCATCCCTCATCCGGTGGGTCAGTGGAGCGGGGCCTGGTCCGGACGGCGGGCGATCTGGCGCCCCGGGAGGTCTCGGCCTCGCCTCCTCTCCCGGGACAAAACGGCCCCCATCCGCCGTCCGACGCGGCAACCTGCAACACAAGAGAGAGAGAGAGAGAACAGTTAGGGGCGGGGAAACCACGACGAGGACAACAATTCTCCGCGCTCGTCGGCCAGCTGGGCCTCGGCGCGGGCACGCGCCGCCTGCGCGGCCTTCAGCCTCCGGCCCAGCTGGGCGATCGTCTGTTTATCTTCGTGCCGGTCCTGGGCGGCGTAGCGGAGCTGGCTCCTCAGCCTCTCCACCTCCCGCCGCAGCCGGCCCTCGTCCGCGCGCCGGCTCTGGCGCCGGCTGCTCCGGTGGAACGGCCGTCCGTGCCGCTCCGCCTCCACCCCCCCTACGAGGGTGACCGGCCGGGCCCCCGATTCCTTGGGTCCCCACTGGCCGCCCTCCCGCCGACGTCTCCTCCACCACCTCCGGGCTCGTCCTGCCCTCCTCCGGTGGGCCGTAGGGGCGTCGACTCGGACTGCCTGGTCCACCTCCATCAGGGGGCAGTCCAGGTGGACGTGCCCCGGCCGACCGCACGTCCAACACGTCCGCCCGGGGCTCCGCGGGGTCCGCGCTGGGTCCGGCCCGCCGTGGCCTGGGCCCCGTGGGGCTGTCGTCGGGTCCGGTGGGTCCATGACCCGGGCCTCCGGGCCCGGGTGCCATGGCCGATCTCCTGACCTGGTCGTCGGTTCCGGTGGGTCCCTGACCCGGGCCTCCGGGCCCGACTGCCCCGGCCCCTCCCGTCGCGTTGGCAGTCGCTGGTTTCCTGCCCCGGCGGTCCGCGGGGCCCGTTTCCTCCGGGCCGTCGTCGTCCTCTCCGGCGCGTCCACGGCCAGGTGCTCCTGCCGCCGGGCAGCTGGTGTCGGCCCGGCTGGCGCGTCGGGGTTCGGCAGCGCCGCCCCCCTCCTGAGAGTCGGGCCCGGCCGGGCCCGGTCCGTCGGCTCCTCAGGCGGCTCCTCGGGCGGGTCCAAGGCCAGGTAGTCCTCGGCCAAGGTGACTGCGGCCATCATCGACGCCGGCTGGCGGCCGCGGACCCAGGCGGCCATCCGGGGCGGCAGCCCCTGCACGAATTGCTCCGCGGCCACCAGCTCCAGTACCTCCTCAACTCCTCCCACGCCTTCCGGCCGCAGCCACCGCCCCGCCTTGAATTGCACCTCCTGCGCGAACAGGTGGGGCCGGACCCCAGGCTCCAGACGAAGCGCCCGGAATTTCCGGCGGCAGTCCTCCGGCGTTCGAGGTCGCTTGTCCCCCGCCGGCTCCTGCCGCATCTCCGTGACGCTGGTCTCCGCGAGGCTCCGCGTCATCCCCGCTCGTGCTGGGTCCCCCGTCCGCTCCACGAACCACGTCATCCCACCGCGGCAGGTCACGTTGGGCTCCACTGTGGCAAAGGTTCTCCCTACCGGGGGATGCATGGCTCCCGACATAGGCGCAGACACGTGGCTTTGCGGGTTCAACAGGCTTTATTTTGCTCATCAGTGTCAGCACTCCACTCATACACTGAGCTCTCTGCCTCTACCACCACACCGCTCTGTCGCCCCTGTGGGCTCTTTATCCCCGCCCCCGCACTCATTGGACCCAGCTGTGGTTCGTGATTACTCACTCCCCACAGCTGTTCCGAGCGTGCTTCTCTCTCCCTCACCTGCTGCAGGTGCGCTAACCACGCCCCTGCCCCACAGGGGCGTTTTATGCTTTTTAAGTACAAATTTTAATGGAAGACATGGAAATGGCCTTTTGGGGTCTAATGGGCCTTTTGAGTCAAACCTTCCTTGAATCACCTGGTGATTGGTGTTTTCCCATGATTTAAAAAACAAACAAAAAAAACATAGTGGACAACAGAGGACAGGCTTTAGGAATTAGTTGGATTTACATCTATACAATGTTCTTGAAATAAGGTAGCTTTCCAAAGGGTCTGCAGCTTTGGGGTGCTCATTCGAGTTATCCAAGGCAATGTTCCCTGCAAGTTTCAAGCAGTTGTGACCTTTTTCTGAGGAGTTATGACCCTTTTGAAGGAGTGCAATTTGGGTTTTTAAACCCCTCCCACGCAGAGAGGCTAAGTGCTAGAGAGTGCTAGCCAACATGATTGGGCCACATTTGGGAGTCGGTACATCATGGGAAAGAAAACAGAGCTCTGAAAGGTTTAGAAGAAAAGAATGATTTAGGGGTTAGGTTAAAGGTTAGGTTTGGTAGGGCTAGGTTAAAGGTTAGGTTTGTTAGGGGTTAGGTTAAAGGTTAGGTTTGGTAGGGCTAGGTTAAAGGTTAGGTTTGGTATGGGTTAGGTTTGTTAGGGTTACCAACTCCAGCTCCCCAGAAGCAGCAGCACAGCCGTGATCGTGTCATCACTACGTTCGTGGTAACTTGACACAATCAGTTAGTTTCGTCTCTTTTTTAAAACCTCCCTGCAGCTCCATCACGTACACTTCCTGTACCGGCCCTGTCCTGACTTTCCTCCCAGCATGCTTTGCACCTGCCTGCGCTCCAGCCTCCGGGTCACCGCCTTCAGCCGGGTGGGGGGGTCGCCACCTGACTACAGCTGCCCCGGTGATGGAGCGTTGCCCCGGTTACTGCTGGAGAAAAACATGGGCGTGTCCGAGTACCTGTGGGCGTGTCACCTGAGCTCACAGCTCACTCACAGGTGAGGAGGCGTGGAGAACACACACCTGCACAGGTGATGACGCAATAATGTTAAGATCATTAACTGTCTAACTGCCTGTCTGCTTGTCTGCCTGTCTGCCTGTCTGTCTGCCTCCAGTCTGGTCCCCAGTGTGTTGAAGCTGCAGCAGCAGTGTGTGTGTGTGTTGTCCTGGAAGCTGATGGAGTACGTGTTGGGAGGAGGAGGAGGAGGAGGAAGGAATATCTACTCAGAGATGTTGGACGATCCTCACAGCTGTCCTCTGACACAGGTAGATGGTGTCCTGTGTCCCCCATGTCTCCCAGTACAGGGCTGACCCCTCAGTCTCACAGTCTCACAGGGTCCCCCATGTCTCCCAGTACAGGGCTGACCCGGCCTTCCCTCGGTGCATCAGTGTTTCAGAGCTCATCCGGTCTCTGGAGTCCGACTGCTGGTCTTCGGTCTCTCTGAGCTCTCTGCTGCCTCCTGGTGGATCCAGTCTGACCAGGTCTCAGATCAACACAGCACTGGCCTGGTCCTGCAGGACTCTGACCTCTGACCTCCAGGAGTGGACCCAGACTGGAGACAGACTCGGGTAAACCGAAACGGATTAAGAATTTACAGATTTATATATATATATATTATATCTTATATCTTAACACACACCTGGTGGTAATACAGGTGTGTGTTGGTCAGGCGACGCCCCCTACTGGTGGTCGGGGTGCTGCAGCTCCAGACGTCATGTGACATCACTCTGCAGCTCAGAGACACAACGGGTGCTGTGGACTGTGTCGTCACGGAGACCAGAGAGGAAGAGGAGGGAGGTCAGAGGGCAGCCTTCAACACGGCCTGGATAGGTACACACACACACACACATATACTAGGGATGCAGCGATACCACTTTTTTACAAACCGATACGAGTACGAGTATTTTTATTTGTGTACTTGCCGATACCGAGTACCGATACCGATACTTCTTAGATTTGGTCTCCATGAAAGTGCAATTAATTTGGAGGCAGATTTTATTTTATCCTCTGCAGATTATGTCAAGCCTATAGTACAAAATTAACAGAAGGCTATCCCAAGCTTTAAACTTCTTGTAGAAGTCCCTCTAATGTCGGACCATAAAACGCCCCGTGTCCGGGTTCATAATATCATCCGTAGCCGCACAACAGCGTCTGAATGAGGCCGCTGCCAGCGCTACTTCAGGTGGATCAGCAGCCGTTTGATTCAAACCGGCAGGACGGCGGTGATGACGCGCAGAGCTTCTCAATTATAGATGTATTAAATATGGAAAATTTCAACTCTCGCGTCAAACACGCCGCGTTACTTGCGTCTAACGTGCCGCCCGGCATATACACATATACACACACACACACACACACATATATACACATACACATATACACACACACACACATATACATACACATATACACATACACACAGACACACACACACACACATACATACACACACACATATACACACACACACGTACACATACATACACATATACACCTCACAGCATGATATAAATGTGTGTGTGTGGCAGGCTGTGTGGTGTGTGTCCAGCAGTTCACCATGGTAACGGAGAGGTTCCTCCAATCAGATTTCCCCTCTTACCAACACCTGGACCAGGAGGAGTACATCACACACAAACATTGCAGGTACACACACACACACACTGAAGGGAAACACACACTGCAGGTACACACACGGCAAGTAAACACACACACACACACACACACACACGCCCACACACACTGCAGGTAAACACACACACTGCAGTTACATACACACTGCAGGTAAACACACACACTGCAGTTACACACACACACACACACACACTGCAGGTACATACACACACACACATACTGCAGGTACATACACACACACACTGCAGATACACACACACACTGCAGTTACACACACACTGCAGGTAAACACACTCACTGCAGATACATACACACACACTGCAGGTACACACACACTGCAGGTAAACACACTCACTGCAGATACATACACACACACTGCAGGTACACACACACTGCAGGTACACACACACACTGCAGGTACACACACACACTGCAGGTACACACACACACTGCAGGTACACACACTCACTGCAGATACATACACACACACTGCAGGTACGTACCTTACACACATACTGCAGGTACACACACTGCAGGTACACACACACATCATTTTGTGTGTGTGTGTGTGTGACAGAGTCTACCTACAGTTTTCTCTGGACCACCTCCACATCCTGAGTCCGTCTGTTTCCATGGTTACATACCTGGGACAGAGGGGGGAGGAGTCAGGAGGTGATGTCACAGACAGGGAGCAGAGAGAAGAAGAAGAAGCTCCTTCAGGGAAGAAGAGAAGAGAAGCCTCCGCTACCTTAGTTACCTGGCCCTGCGTCTCCATGGTGATCAGGGTGGAGCAAAAAGAAGGCGTGGCCTGGAGGAACATGGCGGCGGGGCTAAAGGGGGAGGAGGCGGGGCTAACACTGTGCTTCTCGGTCAGAGCCTCTGTGATTGGTCCAGTGGTCAGCTGGGGGCGGGACCCAAGGAATGAACCAATGACAGACAGAGAGAGGGCGACAGAGAGAGAGGTCAAGGTGAGACCCTTCTTCACCTGAAACATCCCATAATGCACTGTGTTCAATGCGTCACCTGTCTGTCGGCCTGCAGGTGGTCCTGGTGCTCTCAGGTGGGTCCGCTCGCTGGTTCCCTCTCCTCCAGCCCGGATGTTTCTACAGGCTCACTGCTCCCAACACACAGGTAAACACACCTGTGGTGATGTCACTGGGCGGCGGCAGCCGATTGGCTGCTGAGAGTTGAGCAATGCGTTCATCTGTATGATTGATGATGATTGCTGTGTGTCCATCAGGATCCCAGTGTTTTGATTGGCCGGGCTGTTTCTGGGCGGAAGGGGGTGGAGCTACACACTGACTCCACCCTCCAGGTCCAATCTGATTGGAGGCTCCACACTCTGACCCGCACTCTGCTGCAGGTGAGTCAGCTCGTCCTGGTCCGTTTCTCAATATGCGTTCTTTTCTGTAATTATGCACTCGTGTCCTCGTGGACTTGTGTTCTTGTGTTTTCATGAACTTGTGTCCACGGCTTGAACAACATACAGAATGTATAATGAGTCTCTCTCTCTCTCTCTCTCTCTCCGCTCTCGCTCTCGCTCTCGCTCTCGCTCTCGCTCTCTCTCTCTCTCTCTCTCTCTCTCTCTCTCTCTCTCTCTCTCTCTCTCTCTCTCTCTCTCTCTCTCTCTCTCTCTCTCTCTCTCTCTCTCTCTCTCTCTCTCTCTCTCTGTTCCCCCAGGCTCTCTCACCCACAGTCCGGTCCGTCTCTGAAGTCCTGGACTGCAGGTAAACTGAGGCTCTCTTGGTGTCGGTCACTACATGTGTTGTGTCTCTTCTCAGTTCTTGTTATCTCAGAAGTGTGGAGCTCCATTCACAGGACTATTCTCACCTGTCTGTCACTCACCTGTCTGTCACTCACCTGTCTGTCACTCACCTGCCCGTCACTCACCTGCCCGCCACTCACCTGTCCGTCACTCACCTGTCTGTCGATGTGTGTGTACAGGTCAGAGTTGGTGTGTTTTCAGGCTCAGGTGTGTGACAGGATCAGCCTCAACGACAGGACCAGTGACTCTGCAGGTGTGTGTGCTGGTGTACGCCTCACATTGTGTGACCAAACTGGGAGGATTCTTCAGGTGTATCTGGACTTGAGCCACGCCCCCTACCCACCTGGCCTGTTGCCCGGCAACACACTGCTGCTGTCTGCCTTCCAGCGGAAAGTGTCCAGGTAACAGTCTGAATGTTGTAGTGCTGACGCTGTCACGCTCTTCGAGGCTCCTCCCTCTATTGTTGGCGACTGTGGGTCAGTGTTTAGCAGGTCTGTCCTTCAATCAGAGGCTCGGTGGTTCGATCCCCGGCTCCACTAGTCCATGTTGTTGTGTCCTTGAGCAAGACACTTAACCCTCATTGCTCACGTTGCTGTGTCTACGGTCTACTGTATATCATGTAAGTAAAATGTAAAGTATTGAGGCTCCTCCCTTTTGATTCATTCATAAATATATATTATGTGTAGCTGCATTGTGTTGTATCCTTGGTTCTTTTTGTGCGTGTTAAACTGTGTGTGTGTGTCTCCTGTGTGTGTCTCCCTGTGTGTCTCCCTGTGTGTGTCTCCCTGTGTGTCTCCCTGTGTGTCTCCCTGTGTGTGTCTCCCTGTGTGTCTCCCTGTGTGTGTCTCCTGTGTGTGTCTCCCTGTGTGTCTCCCTGTGTGTGTCTCCCTGTGTGTCTCCCTGTGTGTCTCCCTGTGTGTCTCCCTGTGTGTGTCTCCCTGTGTGTCTCCCTGTGTGTGTCTCCCTGTGTGTGTCTCCCTGTGTGTGTCTCCCTGTGTGTGTCTCTCCCTGTGTGTCTCCCTGTGTTCCTCCCTGTGTGTCTCCTGTGTGTGCCTCCCTGTGTGTGTGTGTGTCTCCTGTGTGTGTCTCCCTGTGTGTGTCTCCCTGTGTGTCTCCCTGTGTGTGTCTCCCTGTGTGTCTCCCTGTGTGTGTCTCTCCCTGTGTGTCTCCCTGTGTTCCTCCCTGTGTGTGTCTCCCTGTGTGTGTCTCTCCCTGTGTGTGTCTCCCTGTGTTCCTCCCTGTGTGTGTCTCCCTGTGTGTGTCTCTCCCTGTGTGTCTCCCTGTGTTCCTCCCTGTGTGTGTCTCCTGTGTGTGCCTCCCTGTGTGTGTGTGTCTCCTGAGTGTGTCTCCCTGTGTGTGTCTCCCTGTGTGTGCCTCCCTGTGTGTCTCCCTGTGTGTGTCTCCCTGTGTGTGTCTCCCTGTGTGTGTCTCCCTGTGTGTGTCTCCCTGTGTGTGTCTCCCTGTATGTGTCTCCCTGTGTGTGTCTCCCTGTGTGTGTCTCCCTGTGTGTGTCCCTGTGTGTGCCTCCCTGTGTGTCTCCCTGTGTGTGTCTCCCTGTGTGTCTCCCTGTGTGTGTCTCTCCCTGTGTGTCTCCCTGTGTTCCTCCCTGTGTGTGTCTCCTGTGTGTGCCTCCCTGTGTGTGTGTGTCTCCTGTGTGTGTCTCCCTGTGTGTGCCTCCCTGTGTGTGTGTGTGTGTGTGTGTCTCCCTGTATGTGTCTCCTGTGTGTCTCCCTGTGTGTGTCTCCCTGTGTGTGTCTCCTGTGTGTGCCTCCCTGTGTGTGTCCCTGTGTCCCTCCCTGTGTGTCTCCTGTGTGTGTCTCCTGTGTGTGCCTCCCTGTGTGTGTCCCTGTGTCCCTCCCTGTGTGTCTCCCTGTGTGTGTCTCTCCCTGTGTGTGTCTCCCTGTGTGTCTCCCTGTGTGTCTCCCTGTGTGTCTCTCCCTGTGTGTCTCCCTGTGTGTCTCCCTGTGTGTGTCTCCTGTGTGTGTCTCTCCCTGTGTGTCTCTCCCTGTGTGTCTCCCTGTGTGTGTCTCCTGTGTGTGTCTCCTGTGTGTGTCTCCTGTGTGTGTCTCCTGTGTGTGCCTCCCTGTGTGTGTCCCTGTGTCCCTCCCTGTGTGTCTCCTGTGTGTGTGTCTCCTGTGTGTGTCTCCTGTGTGTCCCTCCCTGTGTGTCTCCTGTGTGTGTGTCTCCTGTGTGTGCCTCCCTGTGTGTGTCTCCTGTGTGTGTCTCCTGTGTGTCCCTCCCTGTGTGTCTCCTGTGTGTGTGTCTCCTGTGTGTGCCTCCCTGTGTGTGTCTCCTGTGTGTGTCTCCTGTGTGTCCCTCCCTGTGTGTCTCCCTGTGTGTGTCTCCCTGTGTGTGTCTCCCTGTGTGTGTGTGTGTCTCCTGTGTGTGCCTCCCTGTGTGTGTCTCCCTGTGTGTGTCTCCCTGTGTGTGTCTCCCTGTGTGTCTCCTGTGTGTGTCCCTCCCTGTGTGTGTCTCCCTGTGTCCCTCCCTGTGTGTGTCTCCCTGTGTGTGTCTCCCTGTGTGTGTCTCCCTGTGTGTGTCTCCCTGTGTGTGTGTCTCCCTGTGTGTGCCTCCCTGTGTGTCTCCCTGTGTGCGTCTCCCTGTGTGTCTCCCTGTGTGTCTCCCTGTGTGTGTCTCCCTGTGTGTGTCTCCCTGTGTGTGCCTCCCTGTGTGTGTCTCCCTGTGTGTGCCTCCCTGTGTGTGTCTCCCTGTGTGTGCCTCCCTGTGTGTGTCTCCCTGTGTGTGTCCCTCCCTGTGTGTGTCTCCCTGTGTGTGTCTCCCTGTGTGTGTCTCCCTGTGTGTCTCCTGTGTGCGTCTCAGGTCAGGAGGTGTGTACTGCAGCTCTCTCCCTGTCAGCTCAGTGAGCGTGGAGGCTCTGGGAGAAACCAGGTGACACTGACGATCTGGATCAATAACTTTTTATTGCTATTTATTTGTTTATTGATCCCTTTGCTTGTTTCCCGTCAGCTCCGTCCGGCCTCCTCCGGCTCCCATGATGCATCTGGGTGCGTGGGCAGTGAGCAGAGAGCAGTGGTGCATTGTGGGTCAGGTCAGATGTCATGTGGTGTGTTTCCTGTTCCTGCAGCTGCAGTGGAGCTGCTCACTGTGTGGGAGTCTGTACATACAGGTGCTGTACTGGGTTCTACTGGGTTCTACTGTACTGGGATCTACTGAGTTCTACTGTACTGGGTTCTACTGTACTGGTTCTACTGAGTTCTACTGAGTTCTACTGTACTGGACTCTACTGGATTCTACTGTACTGGTTCTACTGAGTTCTACTGTACAGGGCTCTACTGGGTTCTACTGTACTGGGTTCTACTGTACTGGGCTTTACTGGGTTCTACTGTAGTGAGTTATATTAAGTTCTACTGTACTGGGCGCTAGTGAGTTCTACTGTACTGGGTTCTACTGTACTGGGTTCTACTGTACTGGTTCTACTGAGTTCTACTGTACTGGTTCTACTGAGTTCTACTGTACTGGGCTCTACTGGGTTCTACTGTACTGGTTCTACTGAGTTCTTCTGTACTGGGTTCTACTGTACTGGGTTCTGTTAAGTTCAAACCTCGGGCGATCGCGTGAAGAAAGAGTCCAGGATTCCATTACTTATAATAAAAAAGTATTTAATAAAAAGGATGATGATAAGATAAGATAAGATAATCCTTTATTAGTCCCGCAGTGGGGAAATTACAGGATTACAGCAGCATTGCTCAGTACGTAAGATAAAAAATCAAGTAATATAAATACACAGTAATAAACAGTAATAAACATAATAAAATAAACAGTAAGGAAGAAATTGAATGTACAGTAGAATATTGAATATACAAATTACAAAATATTGCACCAGAATGAGTTAAAGTGACCAGAGTGATAAAAAGTGTTCAAGTATTGATAGTTGAATGTTTGTGGGCTACTGGGAGGTCAGCTTGTTGTGCAGCCTGACAGCAGCAGGGAGGAAGGACTTGCGGTACCTCTCCTTCACACACCGGGGGTGAATCAGCCGGTGGCTGAAGGAGCTGTGCAGAGCTGCCAGGGTGTCCTGCATGGGGTGGGAGGCGTGGTTCATCAGGGATGAGAGCTTGGCCATCATCCTCCTGTCTCCCACCACCTCCACAGTATCCAGAGGACACCTGATGATGATGATGATGATGATGATGATGATGATGATGATGATGATGATGATCAGAATATAGTTCCCGGCCGAGGGTGTCTCGCTTCAAGCGGTCCACAGGCCACTCTCAGTCATGCTGTAAGCAGTTAGCTGTCTGTGCTCTCCACGAGAAGGAACATTTCACCCCATACAAATGTCCGCGCGAGTTGTTAAATACTCTCATTCGCTGAGCTTAAGGCCTCTCCATTGGTTAGTTTCCCAGCATGCAAGATAATGTAACAATAACATAGCATGCTAATGGCTAAACCCTTCTCAGGGGCGGAGTCCTACTCAGGTAAACAGTCCTACTTCCTGCTAGCTTTGTTACTTCCGGTATTTCCGCTATCCTGTGCTTCGACAAAATAGTCCCTTCTTACGCCATGCTTGTTTTAACCTCTTACCACGTGTCTATGCCCTCCATCTTTAATTTATTCCATTCACACCTAAACGATTTCACAGTAACATAAAACCCACAGTGTCTTTCTACTATGCTACAATACACATCTTCATAATCTTAATTAATATTCCTATTAATTATTATTATTATCCTTCATAAGCATTGTAATTAAACATAGACATTCTTTATATTCATGTGCAAGTTAAAATATACTATTACAACTCAACAGTTCTACTGTACTGGGTTCTACTGTACTGGTTTTACTGGGTTCTACTGTACTGGGTACTACTGTTCTGGGTTCTACTGAGTTCTACTGTACTGGGTTCTACTGTAGTGAGCTCTACTGGGTTCTACTGTACTGGGTTCTACTGAGTTCTACTGTACTGGGTTCTACTGTACTGAGCTCTACTGGGTTCTACTGTACTGGGTTATACTGAGTTCTATTGTACTGGGTTCGACTGTACTGGGTTCTACTGGTGTTAGAAAAATACTTTACACTCGATGCCGTGTCTTGGTGGTCATGTCAACAGGTCATTTATTCTGTTGCAAGAGAGGAGCAGAGACAGATACACAACGAGTTGCTTTACTAATCGTACATCCACAAATACTCAAAGACTGTGGCTCAGTGGTTAGCAGCTCCGTCTTTCAATCAGAGGGTTGGTGGTTCAATCCCAGGCTCCGCTAGTCCATGTCGTTGTGTCCTTGAGCAAGACACTTAACCCTCATTGCTCACCGTTGTTGTGTCTACGGTCTACTGTATATCATGTAAGTCTCTTTGGATAAAAGCCTCAGATAAATTAAATGTAATGAAATGTAAAGATGAAACCTCCTTCCTTATATCCCTCAGTCACAGGAGGTCATGAGGTCTTCGTACCCTTCCTCCCGCCATAGACAAAACAATGATGCGCTGTCTCTAGTGCTGCATATCATATGAATTCCCATCTGATATCAGTGCTTCAGTCAGGGACATACAGATATCAAAGATTCCTGGACTCCTAACTGGCTTGCTTTGTATAAGGGACATGCGTCATAATTAGGGGCAAGTTCATCTAGAAGTCACAGGCCATATAATATATAAGAAAAAGAAGGAAGAAAACAATGTTTCCCCAACAACTGGGTTCTATTGTACTGGGCTCTACTGGACTGGGCTCTACTGGGTTCTTCTTTACTGGGCTCTACTGGGTTCTACTGTACTGGGCTCTACTGGGTTCTACCGTACTGGGCTCTACTGGGTTCTTCTTAACTGGGCACTACTGGGTTCTACTGTACTGGGCTCTACTGGGTTCTACTGTACTGGGCTCTACTGGGTACTACTGTACTGGGCTCTACTGGGTTATACTGTACTATACTCTACTGGGCCCTACTGGGTTCTACAGGGCTCTACTGGCCTGTACTGTACTCTACTAGATTCTACTGGGCTCTATTGGATTCTACTGGGCTCTGCTGGGTTTACTGGGTTCTCCTACCATCAGATCTTCTTCTTCTTTGGTTCTCAGACTTGTTCCAGTTCTCAGTGTCCATCGACTTCGTCCGTCTTTCAGTCCCAAGCAAAGTGAGACTTCCTGTGTACTTGTACTATAAGCGTGTGTTTCTGTACTTGTGTGTACTTGTACCTTCAGTAAGTACCTTTGTGGTCAGGCTGGTGATCGATGACGGCACCGGTGAGGCTCACGTGTGGTTCTCAGGTGCTCTGGTTCCTCCTCTGCTGGGATTGGCTGATTCTCAGTGGGAGGGGCTTCAGAGAGCTCTACGGGTCAGAGGTCACGTCAGAGTCTACCCCCGGGGGTGGAGCGTGGTCAGTGTCACTTCCTGTTTGACATCACTGTGTGTGTGTGTGTGTGTGTGTGTGTGTGTGTGTGTGTGTGTGTGTGTGTGTGTGTGTGTGTGTGTGTGTGTGTGTGTGTGTCTGTGTGTCTGTCTGTGTGTGTGTCTGTCTGTGTGTGTGTCTGTCTGTGTGTCTGTCTGTCTGTCTGTCTGTCTGTCTGTGTGTCTGTCTGTCTGTCTGTCTGTCTGTCTGTCTGTCTGTCTGTCTGTCTGTCTGTCTGTCTGTCTGTCTCTGTCTGTGTTCACCTGTGTGTGTGTGTCTGTCTGTGTTCACCTGTGTGTGTGTGTGTGTCTGTCTCTGTCTGTGTTCACCTGTGTGTGTGTGTGTGTGTGTCTGTCTCTGTCTGTGTTCACCTGTGTGTGTGTGTGTGTCTCTGTCTGTGTTCACCTGTGTGTGTGTGTGTGTCTCTGTCTGTGTTCACCTGTGTGTGTGTGTGTGTCTCTGTCTGTGTTCACCTGTGTGTGTGTGTGTGTCTCTGTCTGTGTTCACCTGTGTGTGTGTGTGTGTGTGTGTCTCTTTCAGGTGTGTGTATTTACGTGTGTGTCTCTCTCAGGTGTGTGTGTCTCTTTCAGGTGTGTGTATTTACGTGTGTGTCTCTCTCAGGTGTGTGTGTCTCTTTCAGGTGTGTGTATTTACGTGTGTGTGTGTCTCTGTCTGTCTGTCTGTCCTCACCTGTGTGTGTGTGTGTGTGTGTGTGTGTGTCTCTCTCTCTCAGGTGTGTGACTCTGACGACCCTCTCCTCCACTTCCTGTTGTGTGTGTGCAGCAGTGACGCCGTGTGTCGTCAGCTCTCTCTCACCTGCAGAAACCAGAACAAGCCGAGACCAGAAGGTACTCAGAACTCACCTGGTCCACACCTGGTCCACACCTGGTCCACACCTGCACACGGCGGCCATGTTGAAGAAGTTCTGTTGTTTGTTTCAGACATGAAGCGGTTCAGCAGAGGAGAACGAGACTTCATGACCAGAGTGACTCCTCCTCCACAGCTCACCTGTCTGCACCTGAACACTGACTGACCTCACCTGTCTCACCTGTCTGCACCTGGGCCTTGGGAGGTTCTATAGGTCCATGACAGGGTTCTGGGGTTCCTTGAGGAGGTTCTATGGGTCCTTGATGAGGTTCTGGGGGTCTAAATTCAGGACTGGATTCAGCACTAGATTCAGCACTAGATTCAAGACTGGATTCAGCACTAGATTCAGGACTAGATTCAGGACTGGATTCTGGACTGGATCCGCCGTTGGTCTGGTCTCTCTGCTCCACCTGGTAACTGATGACTCACCTGCAGCGCTCCTTCTGATTGGCTGCTGACGTGGAAGTGAAAGTCAAGATGGGACTTTCCACAGAAGTTTAATTGTCTGTTTCATAACATATTAAAGTTTTATGCCAATTGATTTGTGGAACTTGGTGAGGATTCATATTGAGGATTCATATTCAGGATTCATATTCAGGATTCATATTCAGGATTCATATTCAGTATTCATATTCAGGATTCATATTCAGTTCAGACCGTCAAGAGTCAGAGAGGTTCGAGGTCACATGAATGATACGTGTGGACGTCTTTGAGGAGCAGGACTTTATTATCATACATATTTATCAGAATTCACTTCAAGACAAGCAGCAGCTGACGACTCTGAACTTGAACTGTGATTCAGATTGAAATGTCCTGTGGGGGGAGGAGGGGTTAAATACCCTTAAATACCCTTTCTTACCCCATGGGTCCAACTCCACACAACATGGTACAAGGCCATGTGCTGGCTGTTGGCCTCTGCTTCCCATCTCTCTACACAAACCCCCAAAATATGAAGATTGCACTTTAAACAATGGACCCGCTAAAATAATGTAACGTCAAAGAGACGTTGTGATGTGAGACGCCTCCATCGCCCTGTCAGGAGTCCAGAGAACGATCATCCAGATGAAACATTCCTCCAGGAAACTCATTTATCTGAACATGACGAGTTGAGACGGTTCAGATAAAGTACGCTGGTCTTAGAGTAGAGGAGTGTCAGCTGGGTGGACCACACCTGGGGGCGCTGTCCACTATGAACATGCTTTTAGTAAATATTCACCATTTAACACATTTTAAATCTAATTACACAAATGTGTTTATTTATTTTTATACTCTCAATTCAGTATTTACAACTTCCAATTTTAGAAAATACACTATTTAAAAAAAAAAACTACAATTCCCTAGAGCTGCACCTTACGTCTCGATGCTATCAGCACCGTAGTTGTAGTCCATCCGGTTTTGACTCTGAAGAACCAGAATGGGTTTGATATGATTCATTAAAGTAGTTCCACAGACAACAGGTCATGAACATGAGCCTCATTTGTCATTAAAAGTCAACATTAAATGAATTTACTGAACGTTGTAAGCTATATTTGATCAGGTTGTGGTGACTGAACATTTAAAACTATAACGATGCTATAACGATATCACAGGCTAAACTATCCAACACCTCAGCTAACGATGGACCATCTCCATGTTTCACGATACTCTGGCAGACATCTTAAGGTGTGTGTCGTGCCAGGAACACGTTACATTTCATTTAGCTGATGCTTTTATCCAAAGCCACTTACAATAAGTGATTCCACCGCGAGGACACGTTCATGTTGCTGCAGCGTCCTGAACGTGAGGCAACCAGCAAAGAGACGTTTGGAAAGAAAGGAAAGAAAGAGTGAAACAAGCTGCCATGCCAGGTGTTGGACTCCAGCTTCAGCATGTCAGCTCAAGGTAACAAAGTGAAACACTACAGAGATGAGTCAACACTCACCGGGTCCTCAATGAGGGAAGAACAACAATGTGGCTTTAATAAAGCATTTTGTTCTCATATTGAATGGCCTCAAAATCCATTTGAAGGCATTTTGAACGTGACATTGACAATGTAATCATAGTTAAATATAATAAATAATAATAAAATAAACTATCCATTCAATTGCAATTTGCAGGTAAATAAACTTCATGTTTTGTTAGGTTTTTTGGGGACGGGGATGATGGTGGAGGCCTTGAAGCAGGCTGGTACATGGCATGTCTCCAGAGAGGTGTTGAAGATGTCTGTAAACACCGGGGACAGCTGATCAGCACAATGCTTCAGGGTGGAGGGGGAGACAGAGTCCGGGCCGGCTGCTTTGCGGGGGTTCTGTTTTTTAAAAAGCCTGTTAATGTCTCTCTCTTGGATAATGAGGGTCATCACTGTGGAGGGGGTAGGGGGCGCTGTGAACGATCGAACCAGACGTCAGTAATCAGGATGACTGCGCGTGCCCGTCCTATTTTAAAAGGGGGAAGTGTCGATCACTGAAACCATGATTATTTAACGGTACAACGGCAAATAAACTCAAAAGAAGAGCCTCTTTTTTCTCCACTGACGAGCAGAAGATGATCATGAACACTTATGAGTAATTCAAGACATAACTTTGGCGAAATCTAGTTTACAGCACCACCGCTGTGAGGGCTAGACAAGACGCAGGGCAAAATATCACAGAAGTTAAATGTTTAAGTGTTGGGAAAATGTGAGGGAAGAACAACAATGTGGCTTTAATAAAGCATTTTGTTCTCATATTGAATGGCCTCAAAATCCATTTGAAGGCATTTTGAACGTGACATTGACAATGTAATCATAGTTAAATATAATAAATAATAATAAAATAAACTATCCATTCAATTGCAATTTGCAGGTAAATAAACTTCATGTTTTGTTAAGCACATTCACTCGTTTGCCTTCAGTTGGACCGGCTTGCTGCTCGAGGTTCTTTCCTCTTCTGCTTTTAGAGAAACACAGGAAGGACTACACAGATGATGTAAACAAGGACTACACAGCTGATGTAAACAAGGACTACACAGCTGATGTAAACAAGGACTACACAGCTGATGTAAACAAGGACTACACAGCTGATGTAAACAAGGACTACACAGCTGGGCCCCGTTCCTCACGTGGTTCAACTAAGTGGATCAAATGTCCTGTTATCCAGCTTAAATCAACCCGATGATTGACATCAGGCTAACTCGGTTCCTCAAAGGCTGATCTGCGCTCAAACGGTCTCGTTAATCAGAATCAGAATCAGAACCATTTATTGCCATGTATGCTTACACATACAAGGAATTTGTCCTGGCGGGAAGGTGCATACATTTAACATTTAACAATACACATTTAACAGTTAACGCAGTGCAATAAATGAGGATGAATGAATATCTACATTGAAACAGCAGCATATCAAAATACCAAAAACAAGATAAAGTGCATGGAATGTGCATGAGTGTAAGTGTTGTGTGAAAGTGGCAAGTGCAATGCCAAAGTGTCAAGTGTATTCAAGTATAAGGCTATGTGCAGGGGAGTGTCCGGTGGGAATTGTCTGGGGGTGACAGAGTCATTAGAGTCAGTGGGGGACCCGGGCTCTGTTAGGGGGACCCGGGCTCTGTTAGGGGGACCCGGGCTCTGTAAGGGGGATCCAGGCTCTGTTGATGAGCCCGACTGCAGACGGGAAGAAGCTGTTTTTGTGGCGTGAGGTCTTAGTCCTGATGGACCGCAGCCTCCTGCCAGAGGGGAGGGACACCAACAGTTTGTGTCCAGGGTGAGAGGGATCAGCTACAATCTTCCTCGCCCGCTTCAGGGTCCTTGAAGCAAACAAGTCCTGGAGGGACGGCAGATTGCGGCCAATCACCCTCTCGGCAGAGCGAATGATGCGCTGCAGCCTGGCCTTGTCCTTGGCAGTGGCTGCAGCGTACCAGACGGTGATGGAGGAACAGAGGATGGACTCGATGATGGCAGTGTAGAAGTGCACCATCATTGTCTTTGGCAGGTTGAATTTCCTCAGTTGCCTCAGGAAGAACATCCTCTGCTGCGCCTTCTTGGAGATGGAGCTGATGTTTAGTTCCCACTTGAGGTCCTGGGTAATGATGGAGCCCAGGAAGCGGAAGGACTCCACAGCTTTGACGGGGGAGTCACACAGGGTGAGAGGGGCTGGTGGGGCTGAGATCTTTCTGAAGTCCACAACCATCTCCACTGTCTTCAGAGCGTTGAGCTCCAGGTTGTTTTGGCTGCCACCAGGTCACCAGGTGGTCAGTCTCCCACCTGTAGGCGGACTCGTCCCCACCAGAGATGAGTCCAATGAGGGTGGTGTCATCCGCAAACTTCAGGAGCTTGACGGACTGGTGACTGGAGGTGCAGCTGTTGGTGTACAGGGAGAAGAGCAGAGGGGAAAGAACGCAGCCTTGGGGGAACCGGTGCTGCTGGACCGAGAGGCTGAGACGTGTTTCCCCAGCCTCATGTGCTGCTTCCTGTCAGACAGGAAGTCTGTGATCCACTTGCAGGTGGAGTCGGGCACGTGCAGCTGGGAGAGCTTGTCCTGCAGCAGAGACGGGATGATGGTGTTGAAGGCAGAGCTGAAGTCCACAAACAGGATCCTGGCGTAGGTTCCTGGGGTGTCCAGATGCTGGAGGATGGAGTGGAGGGCCATGTTGACTGCATCGTCCACAGACCTGTTGGCTCTGTAGGCGAACTGCAGGGGATCCAGGAGTGGGTCGGTGAGGGTTTTAGGTGGGACAGGACCAGGCGCTCAAAGGACTTCATGACCACAGAGGTCAGGGCGACGGGCCTGTAGTCATTGAGTCCTGTGATCCTAGGTTTTTTGGGGACGGGGATGATGGTGGAGGCCTTGAAGCAGGCTGGTACATGGCATGTCTCCAGAGAGGTGTTGAAGATGTCTGTAAACACCGGGGACAGCTGATCAGCACAATGCTTCAGGGTGGAGGGGGAGACAGAGTCCGGGCCGGCTGCTTTGCGGGGGTTCTGTTTTTTAAAAAGCCTGTTAATGTCTCTCTCTTGGATAATGAGGGTCATCACTGTGGAGGGGGTAGGGGGCGCTGTGAACGATCGAACCAGACGTCAGTAATCAGGATGACTGCGCGTGCCCGTCCTATTTTAAAAGGGGGAAGTGTCGATCACTGAAACCATGATTATTTAACGGTACAACGGCAAATAAACTCAAAAGAAGAGCCTCTTTTTTCTCCACTGACGAGCAGAAGATGATCATGAACACTTATGAGTAATTCAAGACATAACTTTGGCGAAATCTAGTTTACAGCACCACCGCTGTGAGGGCTAGACAAGACGCAGGGCAAAATATCACAGAAGTTAAATGTTTAAGTGTTGGGAAAATGTATTGGCTAAATTTAATATCTCATCACTCCAATCAATCAGATTATATTTATTTAAATGTGCCTGCTGGCAGTAGGCTTAATAATATGCATCATCAAATGAGATCTTATAATTATCTCAACTCTTTCAGAACAAGTAGATAAAAACGAGCCCAAAGAGGATCTAATTTATACGAATTAATGAGGATATAGTATGTATCCACTGTGAATATGTATCCACTGTGTATATGTATCCACTGTGTATATGTATCCACTGTCTATATGTATCCACTGTCTATATGTATCCACTGTGTATATGTATCCACTGTAGCGGTTGTGTACTCCCTCTCTCTTGCGTTGTGTTATTAATTCAGTCACACTTGATCTCGTATTGGCTCCAACTGGCCGTTTATACCGGCAGAAAGCTCCAGTAGACTTGTGGCAGTGAGATAACACACTGGCAATGTAACAGACACACACATTAGCTTCTTCATAGCCCACCTCGTGGTAACAAGCCGCGGAACACGGAGATAACGTGCTGTACACTGGGTCTACAGACACCCACATTAACACCCACATGTCTGTAGACCCACATACACACTAAGGTAGTCAAAAAGCTCCTTGGTGGCAAGGCGCCGGGGGTGGATGAGATCCGCCCTGAGATGCTGAAGGCACTGGACTTTGTTGGGCTGTCTTGGCTGACACGCCTCTTCAATGTTGCATGGGGGTTGGGCACAGTGCCCATGGACTGGCAGACCGGGGTGGTGGTTCCCATCTTCAAGAAGGGGCACTGGAGAGTGTGCTCGAATTATCGGGGTATCACACTACTCAGCCTCCCGGGAAAAGCTTATGCCAGGGTGCTGGAACGGAGGCTCCGACCGTTTGTCGAACCTCGGATTCAAGAAGAACAGTGTGGGTTCGTCCTTGTCGTGGAACAGTGGACCAGCTCTTTACCCTCGCAAGGATACTGGAGGGGTCCTGGGAGTTTGCCCAACCAGTCTACATGTGTGACCGGGTCCCTCTGGGCTTTTTGTGGGGGGTGCTGCAGGAGTATGGTGTGCCGGACCCGTTGCAACGGGCCATTCGGTCTTTGTACGCCTGCAGTAGGAGCTATGTTCATATCCTTGGCAGTAAGTCAGATACGTTCCCGGTGGGTGTTGGCCTCCGCCAGGGCTGCCCTTTATCACCGGTCCTGTTCGTGACTTTCATGGACAGGATATCTGGGCGCAGCTGTGGGGCGGAGAATGTCAGGTTCAGGGATCTCAGGATAGCCTCTCTGCTGTTTGCAGATGATGTGGTCCTGTTTGCCTCCTCGGACCATGACCTCCAGCATTCACTGGGGCGTTTTGCAGCCGAGTGTGAAGCGGCGGGGATGAGAGTCAGCACCACGAAATCTGAGGCCATGGTGCTCTGCCGGAAACCGGTGGATTGCTCCCTCCGGGTGGGGACAGAGTGCCTACCACAAGCGAAGGAGTTCAAGTATCTCGGGGTCTTGTTCACGAGTGAGGGTAAAATGGAGCGGGAGATCGACAGGCGTATCGGTGCGGCTGCAGCAGTAAAGCAGGCGTTGCACCGGGCCGTCTTGGTGAAGAAGGAGCTGAGCCGGAAGGCGAAGCTCTCAATTTACTGGTCGGTCTACGTCCCAACCCTCACCTATGGTCACGAACTTTGGGTCGTGACCGAAAGAACGAGGTCTCGTATACAAGCAGCCGAAATGAGTTTCCTCCGTAAAGTGGCCGGGCTCAGCCTTAGGCCCCGGGGAAGACCCAGGACACGCTGGAGGGATTATATCTCCCAGCTGGCCTGGAAACGCCTCGGGATCCCCCAGAATGAGCTGGTAGATGTTGGTGGTGAGAGAGAAGTCTGGGTCAGCCTGCTGGACCTGCTGCCTCCGCGACCCGACCCCGGATAAGCGGTGGAAAATGGATGGATGGATGTTAGAAAGATTAATTTAACTGAATTGTCTTGCAGCTTTAAATTCAGTTTATTCGGGCATCTAGTGATGTCAATCCAAAGAGCCAAGATATTATATCCTTGTTTTCTAAAAAGAGAAATGTGTGTGTATGGACTTCATCTGTGGTTATTAACCCACTTGTTTCAGCTCATTTCTTCTCTCTGTTAACATTATTGTTGGCCAGTTAATTCATGTGTTAGGGTTCTGATCATATTGGGCTCTTAGATTTATTTTTCAGGGCCTTAATCTCTGATGTGAGTCGGTCCGTTTGCTCTAAAGATCTGAGCTTTGTCTCGTGGTGGCGCTTCACATCGCTGCTTTTAATGTCACTGAACATGAGACATCCTGCTTTTGAACTGGTTGTGGGAATAACAAACATATAAGTCTGTCCATTCCTGGTTCAAGGCTCTGGTTAAGATGTCCACATTTCTCTTTTGGAGCGCCAAGTGAAATAACTTCTCTGACTCACGTACTTTTCAAACTATCAGGTCTCTCCCGTCGCTCCCGTGTGTGTGAACATCTTACTCGAGTCGAGGGCGGGGCTTAACGCAATACACACATGTGATTGGTCGAGTAGGATCAAGTGACAGGATTTTCAAGGCGTGTGATTGGTCAGTGTTTCCTGGACCGCTGAATGAGAGCCGTAAAGGCAGGAAAAGCTGCACCGGTGAAATAGAAGCGATCCACCAACAGTTAATAATACGGTAATAATAATTGGTTTTCGGTCCAGGGTCCAGAGACAACGGCGTCTGGGTCCGGACTGCGGTCCTCCAGTTAGTGACCCATGCAGTAGACCGTAGACACAGCAACGGTGAGCAATGAGGGTTAAGTGTCTTGCTCAAGGACACAACGACATGGATTAGCAGAGCCAGGGATCGAACCACCGACCCTCTGATTGAAAGACGGACCTGCTAACCACTGAGCCACAGTCGCCCTGCTCACCCTCACTATAATAATGTGTTCCAGCTCCGCCCTCCGTCAGACTGCGCTCTGTGACGCCCCCTGGTGGTAAACATTCGTCCATGTTGGTCTGCAGCGTCTTCGACTTCTTCCCCCAGAAGATCATAGTGAGGTGGACCAGAGACGGACTGCCAGAGACCTCCGGGGTCACTTCTACTGATGAGCTGGCAGACGGGGACTGGTACTACCAGGTCCACTCTCACCTGGAGTACACGCCCAGGTGAGTCCACCTCCACGTCCAGTTAGCTTCAGGTTCAGTAAGGTCCAGCTCCATGTCTAGGTCCAGGTTTGGTTAGGTCCAGATTCAGATTCACTTAGCTTCAAGTCCAGTTAGCTTCAGGTTCAGCAAGGTCCAGCTCCAGGTCCAGGTCCAGGTTTAGTTAGGTCTAGGTCCAATTCCACGTCCAGTTAGATTCAGGTTCAGTAAGGTCCAGCTCCAGGTCCAAGTCCAGGTTTAGTTAGCTTCAGATCCAGTTAGGTTCAGGTCAGTTTCAGGTTCAGTTGGGTCCAGGTCCAGGTTGAGTTAGGTCCAGGTCCAGTTAGCTTCAGGTTCAGTTGGGTCCAGGTCCAGGTTGAGTTAGGTCCAGGCCCAGTTAGCTTCAGGTTCAGTTAGGTCCAGGTCCAGGTTGGTTAGGTCCAGGTCCAGTTAGCTTCAGGTTCAGTTGGGTCCAGGTCCAGGACCAGTTTTATGAGTGAGTGTGTGAGAAACCCTGATGTGGTGTTGTGTGTCAGCAGGTCTGGAGAGAAGATCTCTTGTGTGGTGGAGCACATCAGCCTCAGCAAACCTCTGGTTACCGACTGGGGTAAATACCTGTCTGTCGGCACACCTGTCTACCAGCCTCTTTACCTGTCTCTCTGCTAACCGGTCTACCTGTCTGTCCTCAGACCCGTCCATGCCAGAGTCTGAAAGAAACAAGATCGCCATCGGGGCCTCAGGACTGATCCTGGGTCTGACCTTATCTCTGGCTGGATTCATCTACTACAAGAGGAAGGCCAGAGGAGGTCAGAACAGGGCACTTTAGTTCAGTGGTGGTTTACTTTAGTCCAGACTCAGAGACCAGGTCCATCAGAGTCTGGAAGTAGTTAATCTACACCCTCTGAATGGCGTTTCAGACCCGTTCAGTCTAGTTTTATTGATGAGGTATCTGGATTTGAGGCTGACTCGATCCCCGTCTGTTCTTCTCTTTAAACCAGGACGGATTCTGGTTCCCAATAACTGAGCCGGCCCTGGTCCTGGTCCTGGACCTGGTCCTGGTCCTGGTCCTGGACAGATGGAAGGGAAAGCAGCAGCTGCTTCAACCCGCTTCATGCTTTCAGCTGAGCAGACTGAGTGCTGCCACCTGCTGGACCGGCTCAGCACCTGATTCTCATGACCTGGACTCTGATACTCAGCTGGTCTAACCCTGATGCAGGACTGGACAGTGCTGGATCAGGGTTAGTCTGGACTCTGGTGTATCACAGCTGGATGTGAACTCTGCTTCCTCTACATGTGATTTGATGCTTTACTGTGTGAGATCAATATATCCATAAACTCAATAAGTGCTTTGAATCAGATATAATCCAGTTATTTGAATGATTTGGGGCTCGTAGGTTGTGCGATTGTTAGATTTATATATTTTTACTGGAGTGAAATGTTTTCTAACCACAATAAACAATCAGAAAACTCTGACTCTGGATTTATTGAACATATTCTATAATATTACTATTAATCAATGCAAAGTATCACAGCATGTTTAGCTGCTCATCTCCAATGAAGCTAAACCAGAGCTAGTTAGCTTAGCTTAGCATTAAGACTGAAAATAGGGGAAACAAATAGCATTGCTCCGTCAAACATAACTAACTGCATGAAATGACTGTACTGTATAAGTACAATTTTGAGGTACTTGTACTTGACTTGAGTATTTAAATTCACTACCACTGACAGCTGTAGTTACTTTAAGATTTTACATTAAAAACGAAAACTAAACATTTCATGTAATTTACTTTTTAAATCCCAAAGAGACCAAATTATCCAATATGTTCCTAAAAATCAAATATTAGAGGAAGGTATAAAATAAAACATATACAAATAAATAAATGAGATGTTTCTTATTCTCTTCCATTAATCGTCTCACGATCCCTCAGATTTATCTGGTGGCCCTTTGGGGGGCCCGAGTCTGAGGTTGGGACCCTCTGGACCTGATTACGGTCTTCTTCCTCTTAACAGTAGTTAGTAGACTGGAGGGGTCTGTTCTCAGTCTGTTCCCAGCTCCCTCCTGTCCTGTGAAGGTTGCTGCTCACCTGCCTCTTTGTTAACGGTTGCAGCGGCAATGCTCTCTCCGTCCGGTAATCCGTGTTACCACGACTTACAGTCTGTGTGGGCAATGAGCTTCAGAGAGTAACTCCATTTCAAAAGGTTTAATATAATGTTTACTTCAGTGTTAAAATCTTTGGGCGATCGTGCGAAGAGAAGTCCCAAATGCAGAAAGTTATGATAAAAAGTATTTAATAAAAACATTATGAACACAATCTCAAATTGAATCACACTAATAACTACACAAAATATACAAAATATATCCCATGGGACAGAGATCCAGTGCCGATACATACCTCCCCGGTACTCTTGGACTATTTAATCACATTCAACTCCAACATCTTCCTCACCTCCTCATCAAGCACACTGATCCCACCTGTCTAATCACCTCCACCTACAACACCCTCTCTCTGAAGGTTCATCCCACGTTCCAGGTGGCCGCATCAAACAGGCCTAAGAAAGTCCTCTGGTTCCTGCCTCCAAACCCCTCTTCCCCTCCGGATCATCAATGGAGGACCGGTGTACTCAATTGGACGTCTTCTGGAAGTTCACAGACAGGGCAGTGGTCTCCAGTACCCAGTGGACTGGTTACGGTCCAGAGGAACGTTCATGGTCTTCAGCAGAGACATTATGAACTGTACCCTCATCCAGGACTTCCATCACCTTCACCCTAGAGGGACAGGTGATGGGTTTATTTTATTTGATGGTACTGTCATGTCTTGTGTCATAAGTTATGTTTCCTTATTTTATCAGTTATCTTTATTTCCTGTTTTATTTTGTGTTACCTCTCATTTCAGATCTCCTCACTTCCTGTCTTTGTGTTTTCCCTCCACTGTGATTGTCAGCCCCGCCCCTGAAACCACCTGTCTAATCACCTCCACCTGCCCAGAGTATTTAAACCCTGTGTTCCTCTGTGTCTCTGTGCCAAGAGTCCCGGTGTACTTCCTGGTTTCTTTGACCCCTGATTTGTTTCCCTGTTCTGACTTCCTTCTAGTGCACAGAACCTCTGCTGATGAGTAAAGACTGTTTTACCGACACCTTGTCCTGTCACTTAGTCGTGCTTCTGAGTTGTGCTTTTTCCCTTTGGTTCCCCAGAACCATTCAGTAGGAGGCCTGCACATGAGAGCACACTAAAATGAACACTGAAATGTTTGCCATCTTCCTCAAGTTTGGTCAGAGTTTTATTTTATTTTAATCCAGTTCAACCTATTGATCAATTAATTGATTTTGTAAGTGAGGTTCATTTTCAGATATATTGATCGGTTTGTAATTTTAATTTGAAATCACTTTCCCTCTGCTAGTAATGCTATCATACTCTACTAATGCTAACATACTCTGCTAATGCTAACATACTCTACTAATGCTAGCATACTCTACTAATGCTAACATACTCTACTAATGCTAGCATACTCTACTAATGCTAACATATTCTACTATTGCCGGAAGTTGTTCTTCGTCGCCATATTGACGGCCGTCCCAAAGGTCTTATTCGGCACGGAGGAGGGAGGAGGGAGGAGCCACGAGAGGGAGCTTCCAGGAAATGTTTGAAGGCTGGACACGCCTCTTCAGTTATTTTGATTGGACACGCCCTCTCAATATACATCAGTTATGTGATTGGACACGCCCCCTCACTGTTCATCAGTTATTTTGATTGGACACGCCCCCTCGGTGTTCATCAGTTATGTGATTGGACGCTGCAGCTGAGCGGACTGATCGCTAGAGTTTCATACCAGAGTGAAGACGATCACAGATTAAACTCAAGTTATACATTAGATTTGTTTTCTGGTTCACCATCTGGTTAAAATATGTTCATTGTAGGTCTGAACAACAAAAGGACCTCAAACAACTTTCTTCATTTAAATATTATTATTTTCGTGATCTGTTATTTCTCTCAATAACTTTGATTATGTATATAATTAAAATCAGAGAGCTGGAGAGAGGAAACACTTCCATCAGTCACGTGAGGCTGATCATTCCTGAGTGTCGGGTTTGATGAGTTATGTATATATATATATATATATATAAAATTTAAGTTTGGCCTGAACATTGAGCCTAAATAAATTCATTTCAGCGTTGAAGAACCAATGATATTGTTTTTTATAATGATGTCGCAATCATAATTTTAAAACATAAAGACGTAGATAATTAATAAATAAGACGCATTCCACCCATAAAAAAAACTATATATGCAGGACACAGAATAAATACCACACACTGTGTATAAATACCACACACTGTGTATAAATACCACAAACTGTAAATCATACTCAATGCAGTTTAACAGACTACAGAGAAAACATCTCCACTCTGACGGTGATGATAACTGTGTATTTATTAATATAAGTAGTAGTTTACCACCATTAAATCATTTGACAACATTATACGATCATTTTTCTCAGTATTTTAAATAGATTTTTATTGGAGTGTTCGCTATAAACGGTCCAGACCAGAAAAAAAAGGGAGCCAGGGGAGGAGCTATGGGTGGAGCCAGAGGAGGAGCCAGGGGAGGAGCTATGGGAGGAGTCAGGGGAGGAGCCAGGGGAAAAGCCAGAGGAGCTCAAACACGAACAAATCCACAGGAGCAGAAGAGGTGATTAGTATTCATTCATTGGATCGTTGGAGGAAGCTCGTGTGTGACAGCAGGTCAGGTGACACGAGCAGGAGCGTCTGATTGGACGGTCCAAAGTTCACACACACACACACTTTGAGTGATCGAGGAGAAGCTGACGGACGAGAAGCTGCATCTCTCTACTGGTGACTCCTCAAGACTACTGAACTTCTTGGATCTTGGCTGAGTACATTCTCTAAAGAGGTTTCTCTGCAATATTCCTATTATACTTGCTGTATTAGTTCTACTATTTGCAGAACTAGCTCTACTAGATTATTAGACTAGACTGTTAATCTGTACTGTCATTTCTATCTGAATCATTTGAGCCGGGACTTTGCTTTGGTCAAGTGACTTAAACGCAACTGAACCGGCTAGGGTTAAAGTCTACTTCTGAAATCCAACTGTACTTGGGACTAGGCTAGTTTTACTTTCAACTTTTGAGGTAAACAGATCCTGTCCTGGTTCACTTTTGGGCAAGAAGCAGCTGTTCTTGTGAAACTCTCACCTCACTGATTAAAGGGAAACCCTGCTATTGGCTGAGCCAGAGCACTCTCGATTGGTGGCCATCACACTAACGACCTGGGGCGTAGTCAACTCAGCTGTAGCTAATTATCGCTAACACTGGTATAAAACCAGGTGTGGGTTTGAAGCATCAGCGAAGACTCATCGTATGAAGACTCGGAGGATAAAGACAAAGGAGTCTTTCGTTGGAGTCAAGACTCGGAGGATAAAGACAAAGGAGTCTTTCGTTGGAGTCAAGACTTGGAGGATAAAGACAAAGGAGTCTTTCTTTGGAGTCAAGACTTGGAGGATAAAGACAAAGGAGTCTTTCTTTGGAGTCAATACTTGGAGGATAAAGACAAAGGAGTCTTTCTTTAACATTATCCGCCTCCCCTTCGCTTTCCACTTTCACTCCTCTGTCCCCCAATCAAGTTCTTACCTTGGTAACCTCTGCCCGCCCAACCACCTGCCCCCTTGACCCCATCCCATCTCACATCCTCCAGTCTATTGCGCCTGACCTTCTTCCCTTTCTCACCCATCTTATTAACACCTCCCTCTCAACTGGTTGTTTCCCTAACTCTCTGAAGGAGGCAAGAGTTAACCCTCTCCTGAAGAAACCCACTCTCAACCCGTCAGAAGTCAACAACTACAGACCTGTCTCTCTCCTTCCCTTTCTTTCCAAAACCCTGGAGCGAGCTATCTTCAATCAAGTCTTCTCCTTCCTCCATCAGAACAACCTTCTGGACCCTCACCAGTCTGGATTCAAGGCAGGCCACTCAACAGAGACTGCCCTCCTTGCTGTCTCAGAGCAGCTTCACACTGCGAGAGAAGCCTCTCTCTCCTCTGTCCTTATCCTTCTGGACCTTTCTGCTGCCTTTGACACAGTGAACCACCAGATCCTCATCTCCTCCCTCCAGGACCTGGGTATCTCAGGCACTGCGCTCTCCCTCCTCTCATCCTACCTCAGCGATCGCACCTACCAGGTAACCTGGAGAGGATCTGTGTCTGAGCCTTGTCCTCTCACTATTGGGGTCCCTCAAGGCTCCGTCCTCGGTCCTCTCCTCTTCTCCCTGTACACCAAGACTTTTCCCCACTCACGACCTGACGATTACTTTCAACAACTCAGTCTTGGCCCCGACCCCGACTGCCAGGAACCTCGGTGTGACCCTGGACAGTCAACTCTCCCTGACTGCCAACATTACCACAACAACTCGTTCCTGTAGATTCATGCTGCACAACATCAGGAGAATACATCCACTTCTCACCCAGAAGGTGGCACAGGTTCTCGTCCAGGCTCTGGTCATCTCGCGTCTAGACTACTGTAACTCCCTCGTGGCGGGTTTACCTGCTGGTGCCATCCGACCTTTGCAGCTCATCCAGAATGCAGCAGCTCGACTGGTCTTTAACCTCCTGAAATTCACCCACACTACTCCGCTCCTCCGCGACCTTCACTGGTTACCGGTGGCCGCCCGCATCCGCTTCAAAACATTGGTACTGGTGTACCGTGCTACGAACAGATCTGGTCCAGTCTACATCCAGGACATGGTAAAACCTTACACCCCAACTCGTGCGCTCCGCTCGGCTTCTGCCAATCGCCTTGTAGCTCCGTCACAGCGAGCTAAACACTCAACAAAGTCTCGACTGTTCTCTGTCCTGGCTCCTCGATGGTGGAATGAGCTCCCCATTGACATCAGAACATCAGAAAGTCTCTACATCTTCCGTCACAAACTAAAAACATATCTTTTCCGACTATACCTTGAATAAAGGAAGTAGCACTATAGTAGCACTGAAATGGCTCTTACTGATAGCACTTTGTAGTTGAACTTTTGGACGAAATTGTACCTTCTTGATTCTTGTTGTTCTGATTCTTGTATGTAACCGTAGAATGAACTTATTGTAAGTCGCTTTGGATAAAAGCGTCAGCTAAATGAAATGTAATGTAAAGAAGAGATGAATAAAGAGGTTAGTGGATCAACTCCGTTATAAAGTCTTTAAAGATTTAGTGCTCAGCAGATCAATAACAGCCTAATATGAGAAGCTCAGCCTCAGTGTGTGTTTATTAGTTACTAACCAGATCAAACAACACTCTGACCTCTGACCTCTGTGAGGAGCCAATCAGTGAGCTCTGCTGGTCAGTGACCCTTCATTCAGCTGACGATGCTCTTATTGATCCTTGCTGTCTGTCTGCAGGTCGTCATGGACGCCATCAGGACTCGTCTGACACAGGTGAGACTCAACAATTCCAAAGTCCAACCTGAGCCTGACCTCTGACCCCTGAGGGACTGAACTAATGAATGATGATCTTGTGATGGTGATGCTTTTAATTCAGGGACCTTTAGAAGCCTTTGAGGATGCCTCAGTCATGGTTCAGCAACAAATCCCTTATAAAGTGAAAAAACAACAAGAGACACAGAAACGTCTTCAGTTGCGGTTCAGACCTACTTTTTAACCTCACGCTATGAACTGTGGGTAATTCCTGCAGCAGACAAAAGGAAAGGTGCATGAAGGGAACAAGCTCCTCCCCCTCTGACCTCTCTCTCTGCCCAGTCTTCCTCAGTGGGTGTGGCCAAGGATGAAGATGAGGACGAGCTGGAGATGAGCTTTGTGACATCAGAGGGTGAGGAAGAGGAGGCGGGGCCTAGCGGTGACATCACAGCATTGGTGCGACGACACGGTTACCAGAGAGCTGGCTTGTTCCTGTGTGTGTGCGTCGCCGTTGTCTTCACTACCGGTACACACGCACACGCACGCACACACACACACATCCACGCACACACAAACACAACTCCACTGATTAGTTGATCATGTGATTAAAGTGGGCGTGGCCTGTCTCTCTCTCAGCATTCCTATTGGCCTATGCAGTGTTCCTTGGCCGGTGCTCCTTGATAGGGGGGCAGGGGGAGGAGCACCGGGGTGGGGCTAGACCACCTGGAGGAGGAGGGACGGGGCTTTACCTGGGAGAGCTGAGGGTGATGATGAGGAGGCTGCTGCAGGATGAAGATATCCACAACACAGTCAGGTGGTACCCTGTTCCCCTCGTAATGAATGTGGTCTAAGTGCAGTCTGGACCTGGTCCAGGACCCGCCCATCACTTCCTGTCTCCACAGAGACAGCTGTTTGTTTTGAGTGTTTGTTTGTCGCCGTCAGTCGGGTCAGCAGAACCAACCATCCTCCGGGTTCCTCCGACGGGACGTCTCTGGCCTCAGAGGTGCTCCGGCGCTTCAGACTGCTGCAGATGGACCACACCTGGACCGAGTCTCTGTACGCCACGCTGCAGTTCCCCCACAGGTGCATAGATGGAGCGCACCTTTTCAGACGGTAGAGAGTGTGTTTGTTTGTGTGTTTGTGTGTGTGTGTGCAGGTCTCAGAGGAGCTCCCTGTGGCTGGTGGACTCTGCAGGACTGATCTCAGAGCAGATTCCCCTGAACCCGTCTGACTACTGTCCATACAGCGGCACAGGAAGTACCATGGTGAGACAGGAAGTGGGGATGTGTTTGTCACCATGGTAACCCCAGGTGTCCTAACCGGTCTGTGTCTCTCTGTAGGGGGGCGTGGTCTACGCCAACTACGGCCGCCCGGAGGATTTTAATTGGCTGGAGAGCGCCGGGGTGTCCGTGGTTGGCTGTGTGGTGGTGATGCGTGTCGGGGGCGGGGTCAGTTATGCTGAGAAGGTCTGGTTGGCTGAGCGGAGAGGTGCGGGCGGAGCTTTGATCTACCCGGACCCCGCCGACCTGCCGCAGGACCCCCGGCGGCTCGGACTGAACACGCACACCGCCGTGTCTGAACACGTAACGCACACGCATCCAGAGAAACACACGTGTTCCTGTCTTGCTGCTCCGGACCAATCAGCATCCCCTTCTGTATCGTCCAATCACAGGTCCACCTAGGGTCAGGTGACCCCTTCACCCCCGGCTTCCCATCCTTCAATCATACTCAGTTCCCTCCCGTCCAGTCCTCCGGCCTGCCGCTCATCCCAGCGCTGCCGATCAGTGCCAGTGTGGCCGCCAAGCTGCTCAGGTGAGCCCCGCCCCCTCAGCTTACCTGCCCAGGTGTTGCAGTGACCTTACAAGCGTGTTTCTTTGTGTCTCAGCCAGCTGTCAGGTGCGTCCTGTCCTCGCTCGTGGCGAGGCCGGCTGCCGTATGTGCGCTGCGTGGTCGGTCCAGAGTTCAGCTCCGGACGCAGAGTCACGATGTCGGTCCACAACGTCATGACGCCGGTCCTGCTGAACAACATCTTCTCGTCTCTGGAGGGCCGAGTGGAGCCAGGTACGGTCTGTCAGGTGCACGACTGCAGCCAGGTACGGTGGACTCTCTAATGAGGAACCCTCTCGCCGTCAGACCACTACATCATCCTGGGGGCCCAGAGGGACTCGCTGGGTCCAGGAGCCGTGACGTCTGGAGTTGGAACCGCGGTCCTTCTGGAGCTGGCTCGAACCTTCTCTGCCATGGTGAAGAACGGTGAGACTCACCTGAAGACAGGTGTGCTGACTGGATAGATAAATGAGGTGTTGCTCAGTGGTTGTGTGTGTGCAGGTTTCAGTCCCAGACGGAGTCTGCTGTTCGTCAGCTGGGATGCTGGAGATTTTGGGAACGTTGGAGCGACTGAGTGGCTGGAGGTTTGTCCACATCAGATGTCCACGATGAGTTCAGTCCTCTACTGGTCTCCCCTTGTGGTTTCCATAATAACCAGTGACCTCTATGCACAGGGCTACCTGTCCATGCTCCACCTGAAGGCTGTAGCCTACTTCAGTCTGGACCAGGCCGTCATGGGTAATATCATGGGCCAATCACAGGAGACCTTGTTTAACGTATCGGCCAATCAGCAGTCAGATGACGTAAGCTGCCGTGTGTCTGCAGGTGACGACGTCCTGTCGGCCTACACCAGTCCTCTGCTGGTGGACCTGCTGGACGCCGCCATCAGACAGGTATGTGCATTCATGTCGTCCTGTCGAGGAAACATTCCCTCAAGGTCATTTGGCCTGTATTTGTTTTGGGGGTCACAGAGGTCACATGTCCTCCTCAAATGGCAGAAACTCGGACACTTTCTGATGTGCAAGTCGTTTCAGTTTATTTTTTATATTTTTTAATGGAATTCAAAGATACGCTCATAGAGATCAACTGACACACATTTGGTTTTCATAGCTGGAAGTTATAGTCTGTTAACTTCCAGTTGTGGGTAGGGCCTAAAATAATGTCATGTGATCCCCTCTAAAGCATTTTTTTATTTTGTTTCAGTTCGTCTGACATCATCTGCAAAAGTTAGTCAGATTGGAGAATTCATTTTTTCTAAACTTGTCGGTATCCTGATTGTTCAGTGTTAGACTTCCATTAGACCTGCGGTAGATCTGCATTAGACCTGTGGTAGACCTATATTAGACCTATGGTATACAGGCATTAGACCTGCTTTAGATCTATATTAGACCTGCATTAGATCTATATTAGACCTGCATTAGACCTGCATTAGATCTATATTAGACCTGCATTAGACCTGCATTAGATCTATATTAGACCTGTATTAGACCTTAGATTCAGATTCAACTTTATTGTCATTGCACATAGTACAAGTACTGTGACAACGAAATGTAGTGTAGCATCTGTCCAGAGTGTAAAAGAGAAGCAGTTAAGGTGCAGTGCAATGTAGTGGATACATACAATGAAAGACAGTATAAACAGATATATATATATATATATATATATATATATATATATATATATATATATATATATATATATATATATATGAAGTTGTCTGGTGTTTGTGTGGGGGAGGGGTGATGGGGGCTGTCATCGTGGTGCAGAGTTTAGTAGGTTGACAGCTGAGGGGAAGAAACGGTCCTGGAACGAAGATTCCTATAGCGCCTCCCAGAGGGGAGGAGGGCAAACAGTGTATGGCCGGGGTGAGAGGGGTCCGTGACGATGCTGGAGCTGGAGACACGCTCAACCTCCGCTCCATGGATATGGATCGGGGAGTGTGTGCAGCGCTTTGTCTTCCTGAAGTCCACAATAAGCTCCTTGGTCTTTTTGGTGTTGAGGGTCAGGTTGTTGTTGGCGCACCACGCCGCCAGGTGCCGGACCTCCTCCCTGTAGGCCGACTCATCGTTGTTGTTGATGAGGCCCACCACCGCTGTGTCGTCTGCAAACTTGATGATGGTATTGGAACCATGTACAGGCGTGCAGTCGTAGGTGAACAGGGAGTAGAGGAGAGACCCAGCACACAGCCCTGTGGATCGGCAGTGTCCAGGGTGAGGGTCGAGGAGGTGTGATTGCCTAACCTAACATACTGGGGTCTGTTGGTTAGGAAATCCAGTATCCAGCTGCAGAGGGAGTGTTTTTTTTTTTTTTATATATGATTTATTTGTACAAAACAAGATCCAAGTACATACCCCTTCCTAAAACAAAAACACAAGGCAATTCGATACACAAACAGAAAAGAAAACCACAAAACCAACCAAAACCCAACTGACCTACAACTCTCACTCACATCCACTCACTCACACATACGCACGCACATCCACTTGCACTAAAAGAGCAATGCAAAGACTGTAAACAAGGAAGCAACAAAAAAATAAATAATACAACAAAACAAACAAAACAAAAGTGCTGCATGCTGCCAACTTGCGCCACCAACACTGCAGAGGGAGTGTTGATGCCAAGCTCACCTTGTTTGGTTTTCAGTTTGGAGGGATGATGGTGTTGAATGCTGAACTGAAATCGATGAACAGCATTCTCACAGGGGTTGTTGTTGTAATGTAATGTTGTCCAGGTGGGAGAGGCACTGTGGAGATGGCGTCCTCTGTACTCCTGTTGTGGCAGTATGCAAATTGGAGAGGGTCCAGTGTGGGTGGTAGGCAGGTTCTGACCTACATTAGACCTTAGACATGCATTCGACCTTAGACATGCAACTGTGGCTCAGTGGTTAGCAGGTCTGACTTTCAATCAGAGGATCGGTGGTTTAAACCACAGCTCAGCTAGTCTATGTTAATGTGTCCTTGAGCAAGACACTTAACCCTAATTGCTCACCGTTGCTGTGTCTACGGTCTACTGTATAGCATGAAAGTCTCTTTGGATAAAAGCGTCAGCTAAATGAAATGTAATGTAATAACATGCATTAGACCTTAGACATGCATTAGACCTTAGAGTGCGACAGGAAGTGGTGAAGCTGTTTGATCCTGATGTTCCTGGTGTTGGTGCGTGAAAGGTGGAGCATCCCAAACATGCCGGGCAGAGCGTCTACAGCCAGGCCGAGAGAGAAGGAGGCAGCTGGAGGATGTGAGCCGCACAACAAACGCACAATATCAATGTCTTCAAATCAATATCTAAATGCTGTCGTAAACTTTCGTCCTCAGAATCAAGCCCTTGTATCTGAACAGCGGCGCGTACAGTTTCACAGCGTTTGCAGGAGTTCCAGCGATGGAGCTCAGATTTACTGAGGTAACTTCTGTTCCTGAAGGCACCGCGCTGCTCCTGTGTCGAGTGGTGTGACGTCACAGATCGTTACAGGTCATGTGTGTGCGTTCGTTTAGGAGCGAGCGTACCCATTCATCAACACGCCGCTGGACAGCGCCGCCCGCCTACAGGAAGTGCTGGGGGGTCGTCTGGGGGTCACGGGGCGGAGCCTAGGGGAGCTGGTGGGGGAGATGGTGCTGAGATTGGCCCACGACCA
Source organism: Cottus gobio (assembly GCA_023566465.1). Classification (NCBI taxonomy): domain Eukaryota; kingdom Metazoa; phylum Chordata; class Actinopteri; order Perciformes; family Cottidae; genus Cottus; species Cottus gobio. The sequence continues at coordinate 183,675 of CM042233.1, forward strand.
CATCCTGCCGCTACGCATCACTTCCTACGCCCGCACGGTGCTGCAGTTCAGCGCTCAGCTCAACAAGCACTCTGCTGAGCTGCAGGTACGCTGTGGTACCTCAGCTGTGTTGTATATAAATATATACGTTCCCTGTCTTTGGTCCTAAACCCGTCGTGTGAGAACTTGTTTGTACTGTGTCTCTGTCTCCAGTCCAGAGGTTTGTCTCCTCAGTGGGTTTTCAGTGCCAGAGGAGATTACAGCCGAGCAGCCGAGACGCTGCAGAGAGCCGTCGACTACAGCGACCTGCACGACCCGACAGCGGCTCGCTTCTACAACACTCGCATCATGAGGGTACGAATACTGCAAACACTTCCACTGATACCACATCATGAGGTACGAATACTACAAACACTTCCACTGATACTGCATCATGAGGGTACGAATACTGCAAACACTTCCACTGATACCACATCATGAGGTACGAATACTACAAACACTTCCACTGATACTGCATCATGAGGGTACGAATACTGCAAACACTTCCACTGATACCACATCATGAGGTACGAATACTACAAACACTTCCACTGATACTGCATCATGAGGGTACGAATACTGCAAACACTTCCACTGATACTGCATCATGAGGGTACGAATACTACAAACACTTCCACTGATACTGCATCATGAGGGTACGAATACTGCAAACACTTCCACTGATACCACATCATGAGGTACGAATACTACAAACACTTCCACTGATACCACATCATGAGGGTACGAATACTGCAAACACTTCCACTGATACCACATCATGAGGTATGAATACTACAAACACTTCCACTGATACCACATCATGAGGGTACGAATACTGCAAACACTTCCACTGATACTGCATCATGAGGTATGAATACTGCAAACACTTCCACTGATACCACTGCCTTGTACAACGCTGTGTGCGCCCTGCAGGTTGAATACTACTTCCTGTCCCAGTACGTGTCCGTGGTAGCGACTCCGTTCCGTCATGTGATCCACGGCCGCGGTGACCACACTCTGAGCGCGCTCAGTGAGCACCTGGGCCTCCTGACCTCTGACCCCGAACGCTTCGACGAGAAACGCTTCAGACGACAACTCGCCTTCTTCACCTGGACGCTGCAGGGCGCCGCCAACGCCCTGAACGGAGACGTGTGGGGCATCCACAACACACACACCAGTGCACACTGACACACACCAGTACACACTGACACACACCGATATACAGCGATACACACTGACACACACACTGTTACACGAACACTGACACACACCAGTACACACTGACACACACGATACACACTGACACACACGATATACAGCGATACACACAGTACACACTGACACACACCGATATACAGCGATACATACTGACACAGACAATACACACTGACAGACCGATATACAGCGATACACACCGACACACACAATACACACTGACACACACAATACACACTGATACACAACAATACACACTGACACACACTGATACACACTGATATATACACACACACACACACACACACTGAGCACACACTGATATACACTCATACACACTGATCCACACACCAATACACACTGATATACACTGATACTAACACTGTTACACACACTGAGACACACTGATACACACTGATGTACACACTGATATACACTCATACACACACTTGTACTTCTGGTCACATGACATCTATTGTACTTGTGACCATCCTGATAAAGGGTTCTCATCTGTTGCTCCCTGAGCTTTCTGCCCGTTTTCTCCCCTTTAAGGGTTTTTTGGGGGAGTTGTTCCTGTTCTGAAGTCAAAGGGTGTGAGGGTCAAAGGTCAGATGATGTGAGGGTCAAAGGTCAGAGGAGGTTGTGTGTGTACATATTGTAATGCCCTCTGAGGAGAGTTTGTGATTTTGGGCTTTTCAAACTAAACTGAATTTAATTGATTTACAGTGTTACTGATGATATGACAGCATGTATACCTCATATAACCCATCCAGCATGAGACACAGAGGTAAGATATTAATAACTAGAACAATATGAGTACTTTTTTAATTTTGTTGACTTTTATCCAAAGCGACTTACAATAAATGCATTCAACCATGAGTACAAACTCAGAACAACAAGAATCAAGAAAGTACAATTTCTTCATCCATCCATCCATTTTCATCCTCTTATCCGGGTCTCAGTGGCAGCAGGCTGACCCAGGCTTCTCTCTCACCATCTACCAGCTCATTTTGGGGGATCCCGAGGCGTTCCCAGGCCAGCTGGGAGATATAATCCCTCCAGCGTGTCCTGGGTCTTCCCCGGGGCCTCCTACCAGATGGACGTGCCTGGAAAACCTCTAAAGGGAGGCGTCCTGGAGGCATCCTGATGAGATGCCCGAACCACCTCAGATGACTCCTTTCAACACGAAGGAGTAGCGGCTCGACTTCAAGCTCCCTCCTGATGTCCGAGCTCCTTACCCTATCTCTAAGGCTGAGCCCTACAGAGGAAACTCATCTCCTTACCCTATCTCTAAGGCTGAGCCCTACAGAGGAAACTCATCTCCTCACCCTATCCCTAAGGCTGAGCCCGGCCACTCTACGGAGGAAACTCATTTCGGCCGCTTGTATCCAAGACCTCGTTCTTTCAGTCACGACCCAAAGGTCACCATAGGTGAGGGTTTGGACGTAGACTGACCAGTAAATTTTACAATTTCTTCAATAAAGTTAAACTACAAAGTGCTATCAGTAAGAGACATTTAAGTGCTGCTACGGATCTACTTTCCTTATTCAAGGTATAGTCGAAAAAGATGTGTTTTTAGTTCACGGAGGAAGATGTAGAGACTTTCTGATGTCCTGATGTCAATGGGGAGCTCATTCCACCATCGAGGAGCCAGGACAGAGAACAGTCGAGACTTTGTTGAGTGTTTAGCTCGCAGTGACGGAGCTACGAGTCGATTGGCATTAGCAGGTAGACCTGCCAGGAGGGAGTTACAGTAGTCAAGGTGGATGTTGACTAGCAAGGACCTACAGGATGTTGAGCAGCATGGACCTACAGGATGTTGAGCAGCATGGACCTACAGGATGTTGAACAGCATGGACCTACAGGATGTTGAGCAGCATGGACCTACAGGATGTTGAGCAGCATGGACCTACAGGATGTTGACTAGCATGGACCTACAGGATGTTGAGCAGCATGGACCTACAGGATGTTGACTAGCAAGGACCTACAGGATGTTGAGCAGCATGGACCTACAGGATGTTGACTAGCATGGACCTACAGGATGTTGACTAGCATGGACCTACAGGATGTTGACTAGCATGGACCTACAGGATGTTGACTAGCATGGACCTACAGGATGTTGACTAGCATGGACCTACAGGATGTTGACTAGCATGGACCTACAGGATGTTGACTAGCATGGACCTACAGGATGTTGACTAGCATGGACCTACAGGATGTTGACTAGCATGGACCTACAGGATGTTGAGCAGCATGGACCTACAGGATGTTGACTAGCATGGACCTACAGGATGTTGACTAGCAAGGACCTACAGGATGTTGAGCAGCATGGACCTACAGGATGTTGACTAGCATGGACCTACAGGATGTTGAACAGCATGGACCTACAGGATGTTGACTAGCATGGACCTACAGGATGTTGAACAGCATGGACCTACAGGATGTTGACTAGCATGGACCTACAGGATGTTGAGCAGCATGGACCTACAGGATGTTGACTAGCATGGACCTACAGGATGTTGACTAGCATGGACCTACAGGATGTTGAGCAGCATGGACCTACAGGATGTTGTGCAGCATGAATCTACAGGAACGAGTTGTTGTGGTAATGTTGGCAGTCAGGGAGAGTTGACTGTCCAGGGTCACACCGAGGTTCCTGGCAGTCGGGGTCGGGGACAAGACTGAGTTGTTGAAAGTAATCGTCAGGTCGTGAGTGGGGGAGACTTTCCCTGGAAGGAGAAGTAATTCCGTCTTGTCAGGGTTAATCTTCAGGTGATGTGCAGACATCCATTGTGAAATGTCAGTCAGACAGGCAGAGATTCGTGCTGCTACCTGTGTTTCCGATTGGGGAAACGAGAGGATCAGTTGGGTGTCATCAGCATAGCTATGGTAGGAGAAGCCATGAGAGCCAATGACAGAGCCAAGAGAGTTGGTGTACAGGGAGAAGAGGAGAGGACCCAGGACGGAGCCTTGAGGGACCCCAGTAGTGAGAGGACCCAGGACGGAACCTTGAGGGACCCCAGTAGTGAGAGGACCCAGGACGGAGCCTTGAGGGACCCCAGTGAGAGGACAAGGCTCAGACACAGATGCTCTCCAGGTTACCCGGTAGGTGCGATCGCTGAGGTAGGATGAGAGGAGGGAGAGCGCAGTGCCTGAGATACCCAGGTCCTGGAGGGAGGAGATGAGGATCTGGTGGTTCACTGTGTCAAAGGCAGCAGAAAGGTCTAGATCATATTAATGTAACCCATCTAGCATGAGATGCAGACGTAAGACATGAAGTCAATGGTAAACATTAATAACTAGAACAATATGATCATATTAATACAACCCATGTTCTGTGTTATTGGTTCCCTCTTAAGGTCTTTTAAAACCCTTAAACTGTTTTCACGTTTCACTGAGTTAATTGCTGATGGAGACAGTGAAGAGCCGCGGGTTCAATTCCGAGATTCAAAGATCTCCTCTAAAACTTCACATGAGAGCGTATGAATCAAACAGGTCTTACAGCTTTTATACGGAATTTATTTCAATATTTGAGTTTCATTTCATTTAGAACTAAATATTTAATTGTACAACAAGCGTCCAACCAACAGCCGTGTGTGTGTGTGTGTGTGTGTGTGTGTGTGTGTGTGTGTGTGTGTGTGTGTGTGTGTGTGTGTGTGTGTGTGTGTGTGTGTGTGTGTGTGTGTGTGTGTGTGTGTGTGTGTGTGTGTGTGTGTGTGTGTGTGTGTGTGTGTGTGTGTGTGTGTGTGTGTGTGTGTGTGTGTGTGTGTGTGTGTGTGTGTGTTAAATATTCAGATATAAGTTTAATAAAGTGTTTCTGTCAGTGCTCAGAAAGAAAAGACAACCTCGGGTAACCCCGCTGTGTGTGTGAGATGATATTACATCTTCAATAATTAGGATTATTTATATTATAATAATTATTAGAATTATTCACATGACCCTGATATTCAGTCAAAAAACCCACGAGAACCATCAGAAACCAGTTCATGAGCATTGTGGGTAATGGAGTCAGGACAGACCCCCCCACATTTGGCCCCGCCCCTGGTCCTGTTCAGGAGCAGGGAATCATGGGGACTGTAGTCCATAACAGACCCATAGCCAGGTAAGGTGGCTAGAAGATCTGTAGCTGGGAATGGGTAATGTAGTCCTTTTGTGCTGAAGATATTTGTTGGCGGCACAATCCTTCACTTGAGAAGGAACTGTGGGTAATGTAGTTCAAAAAGGGATGTGTTCAGTTTCGGGTTGACGTCCTTGTTGCTGCTCAACAAAAACTGTCCACCGCAACAGAGGGGGATTGTAGGAGTTGTAGTCCAGACAGAAAGGGGTTGTAGGAGTTGTAGTCCAGACAGAAAGGGGTTGTAGTCCAGACAGAAAGGGGTTGTAGGAGTTGTAGTCCAGACAGAAAGGGGTTGTAGTCCAGGCAGAAAGGGGTTGTAGGAGTTGTAGTCCAGCCAGAAAGGGATTGTAGGAGTTGTAGTCCAGCCAGAAAGGGATTGTAGGAGTTGTAGTCCAGACCGAAAGGGATTGTAGGAGTTGTAGTCCAGACCGAAAGGGATTGTGGGTGTTATAGTCCAGGCAGAAGGTGGTTGTGGGTGTTGTAGTCCAGACAGAAAGGGATTGTAGGAGTTGTAGTCCAGACAGAAAGGGGTTGTAGGAGTTGTAGTCCAGACAGAAAGGGGTTGTAGTCCAGGCAGAAGGGCGTTGTAGGAATTGTAGTCCAGCCAGAAGGTGGTTGTGGGTGTTATAGTCCAGCCAGAAGGTGGTTGTGGGAGTTGTAGTCCAGACAGAAGGTGGTTGTGGGAGTTGTAGTCCAGACAGAAAGGGATTGTAGGAGTTGTAGTCCAGACAGAAAGGGATTGTAGGAGTTGTAGTCCAGGCAGAAGGTGGTTAGGGTGTTGTAGTCCAGGCAGAAGGGGGTTAGGGTGTTGTAGTCCAGGCAGAAGGGGGTTAGGGTGTTGTAGTCCAGGCAGAAGTGGGTTAGGGTGTTGTAGTCCAGACAAAAGGGGGTTAGGGTGTTGTAGTCCAGACAAAAGGGGGTTAGGGTGTTGTAGTCCAGGCAGAAGGTGGTTGTGGAAGATGAAGTACAGCAGGGGTTTAGGGTGTTGTGATGCGGGCAAAGGGGGTTGTGGGTCTTGTTGTCTAGTGGTTGATACTTTAAGCCCTGAATAGACTGTGTTTGAGCCCCATAGTTTAATTTACAGTCACACAAGTCTTTATGTACACTACACACAAACACGCACACACACACACACTCACACACGCACACACACATACCCACCACTTTCACATCACATAAATTAAATAAATAGATAAATCATTAAATAAATAGGATAATATAAATAGTTCATTACCAACTTAACTCTACAGTCCTGATTGTACTGATACAACAGGATCAATCAATCTATCAATGCTCGTCGTCCCCAGAAAGAAAACAAACTATAAAAAGACAAATGCCTGCTCTCCGTTGAGAGGAAGAGGAGGATGAAGAGGAGGAGGAGGGTGTTTCCACTGAGATGGCGCTCATCGCTGGCTGCGGCCAATCAGAGTCTGTCTCGAGCTGGAACCCAGATGTACGGGCCGCTCTGCTCCTCAATGACCGCTTTGACCAGATGGTAGACCTCCTCGAAGCTGTCGCCGTGCACGATGGCTGCACACACACACACACACACACAGTTAACATCAATCTGAACCCAGAACATTCGTTTCACCTGCATGAAGATGGTTTTTACCTGTGAAACACTCGAGGAAGTCTTGTTCCAGTTTGATGGCTCGATCCAGAGCTTTCCTCGCCTGATCCTCCGACAGACGCTTGTTCAGATCCCTACACACACACACACACACACACACACACACACACACATATTTAAACTGTCCACGTGAACCAGTAGTGAGAGCGTCTCATCCCTGGTGACCTCACTGATGACATCACTGACGACCTCAGACTTACAAGATGTTCTCCAGGGATCGTGGTCGGATGAAGATGGCGATCGGTTGCAGCTGAGCGGCCTGCAGCCTCCTCACTGCGTTGGCCGACACGTCCAGGATGCAGTGTTTCCCCTGATGAGCACACACACACACACACACACACGCACAAACGCAATCCGTCAGCTCAGCGCTGCATCGAGTCCAACCCCAGACACGTGAGCGGCACCTCACCTGCTCGGCCACCTGTCGGACGCTCTGCACCGACGTGCCGTACAGGTGGCTGTTGTACTGCCCCGCCTCGATGAAGCGGTGGGACTGGATGTCCCGCTCCATCTGCTCCCGGGACGACACAAAGTGGTAGTCCCGCCCATCGGCCTCGTAGTCCCTCCGAGGGCGGGTTGTATCTGCCGAGAGAGAGTGACATCACTTCCTGTTTGTCTACGTCAGGTTTTCAGTTGCAACAACACTTACGAGGGACGCAGGAGCCAAACTTGTCCGGAAACTCGGACAGCAGGTCGTCGTTGACTCGGTCTTTGGTCGGTCCGAGGATGATGACAGGACGAGCGTAGTCCACTACAGAGACAGAGAGACAGGTAACCTTTAACACCTGGAGCACACAGACAGGTAACCTTTAACACCTGGAGCACACAGACAGGTGACCTTTAACACCTGGAGAACACAGACAGGTGACCTTTAACACCTGGAGCACACAGACAGGTGACCTTTAACACCTGGAGAACACAGACAGGTGACCTTTAACACCTGGAGCACACAGACAGGTAACCTTTAACACCTGGAGAACACAACCCTGGAGTGGTTGTTTTAAATGTCTTTGTGTTTTTATGTGTCTCTTTGTGGTTGTTTTGCATCTCTTTGCGGATGTTTTGTGTGTCTTTGTGGATGTTTTGTGTCTCTTTGTGGTTGTTGTATGTCTCTTTGTGATTGTTTTGTATCTCTTTGTGGTTGTTTTGCATCTCTTTACGTATGCAGGGTTCTACTGATGGCTCCAGTAATACAGCTGTGGTGTGAAGTTAGACTAATGATTTCTGAGTGTCTGGCTCCAGGAGTCTGGATGCATCACTCATCAGACCTGACTGAATACAGCTGGACTGAACGACGGTGTGTGTTATTCCTCATGTATAAGAGACCTTTGTGTTAAAGTCAAAGGTCAAAGATCAAAGGTCAAAGGTTAAACGTGACACTTACCTTCAATCTGAGAGATGAGCTCGTAGCTGTGAACAAATCCTTCTCTCCCTGTGAACAGAAAGGGTGATGGTTAGGGAAGGAAAACAATATACGGCTGCCTATCATATTGCTAGGCAGAAAGCACAGACTCCTCTTCCTCCAGATAAACAGTTATACACTCTAGTTCATCTCCTATTTGTTTGCTTTTTAAAAAGCTTGTTTTCTTCTCTCTGTATGAGTATCCTGCACCTGGATTTTAAAGGAGGTTTAAAATTCAGATTCCCGTAGGAAACAGGTAAACTGAAGATTAAAAACAATTGTTTAAAACAATAGTTTTTCTTCTCCCTGCAGAATATCCTGTGCCTGGATTTTAGGATGTTTTTGATTAAGGTTCCCGTAGAAAACAGGTAAGCTGGATGTTAACAAGTTCTAGTTTAGCTGTACTCTTCATGCGTGATCACTCTTTATTTACCTTTACCCTTCATAAGTGATCACTCTTTATTTACCTTTACTTTTCATACGTGATCACTCTTCATTTACCTTTACCCTTCATAAGTGATCACTCTTTATTTACCTTTACTTTTCATACGTGATCACTCTTCATTTACCTTTACCCTTCATAAGTGATCACTCTTTATTTACCTTTACTTTTCATACGTGATCACTCTTCATTTACCTTTACTCTTTATTTACCTTTACTCTTCATACTACTCTTTATTTACCTTTACTCTTCATACGCGACCACTCTTTCCTCTCCACTCTGAAACACACAAACAGCGCTGGTCACCAGGAGCTCGTTACCGGATCGGTGGCGGTGCTGGATGTGGCGTATGAACCTGTGCTTGGAGGGGATGTAGCCCAGCTCCTCCAGCTCCCCCTGCTGGTTCACCCGTCTGGCCTGCCACCACTCGTCGTCGGCGCTGTCTGTCACGTGGAGAACCTCTCCGAAGGTGAAGTCCAGAGCTTGTGACAGGACGCCACAGTCCCACTGCTTGTCGTAGTCGAACAGCGCCCTGAAACCACAACACGCGTCAGTCCTGGCGGTGCTGGTTCCACCGGCCGGACCGGCTGGACCACTGTGGCGTCCCGGCCGGACCAGGATGTGGTGACCCGGCTCGCCTGGTGGACCAGGTGGACCAGGTGCGCCGACCCGGCTGGACTAGGATGCGGTGACTTGGCTAACCTGGTCCACCTGGACCGGCTGGACCGATTGGACCGATTGGACTGGCTGTAACCCGACAGGATCTGCTGGACCAAGTGGACCAGATGGACCAGGTACGACGACCCGGCTGGACCAGGTGGACCAGGATGCAGTGACCCAACTCATCTGGTCCACATCGATTGGCTGGACCGGTTGGACTGGCTGGACCAGGTGTGGTAACCCAACTGGACCGGCTGGACTAGGAGCAGCGACCCGGCTCACCTGAGGTAGAAGCTGCGGTTGGCTCTCAGACTCCCGGACGAGCTGTTCATCATCTGCTCCCTCAGGTCGTGGATCTTTGCTTCGAAGCGACTGTACTCTGTAGACATGAAGTATAGGTAGTATTGCTATTGTACTAGTATTATGTAGTATTACTGTGATCTCACCTTCAGGTCTGTACTGGGCCACGATGGTGACGGTCTGTCCGGCGTTCTTCAGGGCTGCTGCTGCCTGTTCATGAGTAGCATACCTGAGGTCCACCCCGTTGACCTGTGTACACACACACACACACACACACACACACACACACACACACACACACACACACACACACACACACACACACACACACACACACACACAGTCATTGAAATATCTAAACCGCCAGAGAAGGACCAGGTCTCACACTGGGGATCTGGTCTCTGTACTCACACTGAGGATCTGGTCTCTGTACTCACACTGGGGATCTGGTCTCTGTACTCACACTGGGGATCTGGTCTCTGTACTCACACTGGGGATCTGGTCTCTGTACTCACACTGAGGATCTGGTCTCCCTTCCGGAGCTCTCCGCTCAGGTCTGCTGGTCCTCCTGCCAGGATGAAGGAGATGAAGATCCCCTCTCCATCCTCTCCCCCCACGATGTTGAAGCCCAGACCGGTGGACCCCCGTTGGACGCAGACCCGGCGGGGCTCCCGAGAATAGTCGTCCTCTCCCATCATGCCTCGGGGTATGGGCGAGTACCGCCGGGGAGACGGAGGAGGGAGGACTTGTGGGTAATCACACATGTAGTCTGGCTCCATGTAGGCTGCAGAGAAATAAAGGACATGCTTTGTGACTGGGTTCCTGCTGAAGCCCCCTTGTGGCCTAGTGCCCCCCTGGAGACCACCATGGTCTATGGACCCCCCAGCCAGACCAGCCGGGCCAAACACCCACTAGGGACCTGGTAGCAGGACAGAGGAGTGCATGAAATAGGACTCGGGCTGGTCCACATCTTTGCAGAGACCTGATCCAGATCGGCTGGGTCCACAACAGAGCCCAGGACTTTGGACCGAACGAAGGTGCTCGAACGCCGTCAGCGTTGTGGGTCGGCCATTTTATTTGCCATGAGGATTCAAAGAAGCTATTCCAGTAAACAAACAATCACATGACCATGAAACAGGAAGTGTACGTACAGCTGGTCAGGTCGGGGGGGCTGTATCGATCGGCTGGGTGGATGTACTGCGAGGTGGGCGTGGCCACCTTCAGGTACACCACCTCCCCCGTGTTCTTCAGGGCCACCACGGCATCCTCATGCAGAACGTCCTCCAGGGACACGTGGTTCACCTGCCGGGGACAAAGCTCCGGTTATCTCAGCGCCCGAGGACATGAGAGGACATGAGAAGACATGAGAGGACATGAGAAGACATGAGAGGACATCAGAGGACATCAGAAGACATCAGAGGACGTGAGAGGACGTGAGAGGACGTGAGAGGACATGAGAAGACATCAGAAGACATCAGAGGACATGAGAAGACGTGAGAGGACGTGAGAGGACATCAGAAGACATGAGAGGACATGAGAGGACATGAGAAGACATGAGAGGACATCAGAAGACATCAGAGGACGTGAGAGGACATGAGAAGACATGAGAGGACGTGAGAGGACGTGAGAGGACATGAGAAGACATGAGAGGACGTGAGAAGACATGAGAGGACATCAGAGGACATCAGAGGACATGAGAGGAGTTTGAGGGGTTTTACTTACTGCCAGTATTTTGTCTCCGATCTGGAGACGTCCATCGCGGTGCGCTGCTCCGCCCTCGATGATCTTAGTCACGTAGATGCTGTTGTCTCCTGGAACGTGTTGGTTCCCCACACCACCCGCTATGCTGAAGCCCAGACCTGGACCAGGGACCAGACCACACAGGGACCAGACCACATAGGGACAGGACCACACAGGGACCGGACCACACAAGGACAGGACCACACAGGGACAGGACCACACAGGGACAGGACCACACAGGGACAGGACCAGACAGCTTAAAACCTTTGAATGAACGACTGGATCACGTTTAAAACCCTTCAGCTGAACACAGTGAGTAACCAATAATCGAGAAGAACGTTTATATTCTGAAACCACTACAGCTGTTTCCTCTCCTCGTCTCCTTTCCTACCTTTAGGCCCTTTCATCAGTTTGATTTGTGTGATGCGTTCGCTAGGTGGGCGTCGCCGCAGGACATAGAGCCTGACAACAGGCCCCGCCTCCTTCAGCGCCTCCACCGCGATGGAGTGAGTGACCTCACGCACATCCACGTCGTTCACGAACACGATGCTGTCGTTCACCCTGAAGACAAAGACAGAACCATAACCGCTGTGAGGAAGGCCCTCAGGACTGGTGCTACAGGGTTCGGACCTGGTTTTAATGTTCAGAACCAAGAACCAGGTCTAGGTTGGAGCCAAGTCTAGGTTAGAGAAAGGTCTAGGTTGGAGCCAGGTCTAGGTTGGAGCCAGCTCTAGGTTGGAGCCAGCTCTAGGTTGGAGCCAGGTCTAGGTTGGAGCCAGTTGAGGGACTCGGCGGTACCTGAGGCGTCCATCCTGGGCGGCGGCTCCTCCAGGGATGATCTTGGTGATGAAGATGGACGGGTCGTCTCCAATGTGAGGATTATCGGTTCCTCCTGCGATGCTGAAGCCAAGACCAGAGTTCCCCTGAACACACACAATAACACACAATAACATACATTAACATACATTAACACACAATAACACACATCAGGACTACTGCTGGACTGTCTTTCATTGTGTAAAAATAAGACTTGTGTTCTGTCGCTTTCAGAAGTCTGAACACAGGTGGCAGGTAAAGTTCACGTGTTTGATTCCTAAAATAACCGGCGTGTTAAAATAAGCTGTTTTCTATTTCTGGAGCTTTGAAACAGTTTCTATACACACTTTAACACAGTAACACACACACACAATGTAACACACACACAATAGCAATTAGGGTTAAGTGTCTTGCTCAAGGACACAACGACATGGACTGGCTGAGCCGGGGTTTGAACCACCGACCCTCTGATTGAAAGACTGACTTGCTAACCACTGAGCCACAGTCGCCCCAAAGTGTTACAGTGTGTGTAGTATAGGTTGTGTGTACTGTGTGTTACAGTGTGCACTATGTATGTATTATGTGTGTGTATAGTGTGTATACGTGTGTTTATATTGTGTAACAGTGTGTAGTATGTGTGTAACAGGGTGTATAGTGTGTACAGTGTGCACAGCGTGTCTCACCCTCTCCAGAGTGATCTCCTCGTACTCCAGCTCTCCTTCTGATCCGTTCATCTGTAAAAACAGAAAACATTTTAATCTCAGGCAGCATCTCTCTGCTCGTCTCCACGGCAACACCATGGTAACTGCTGTCGAGCTCTCAGGGGGCCGGTTACTAGGCAACTGTAACTGTAGCTATGGCGACCACCTCTCCCTGCTTCCCTCTCTCTGTGACATCATGATTATTACATTGTTATTACAGCCGGGTGTTATTACAGTCGAGTGTTATTACAACAGAGTGTTATTGCAGCCGAGTGTTATTGCAACAGAGTGTTATTGCAGCCGAGTGTTATTGCAGCCGAGTGTTATTGCAGCCGAGTGTTATTGCAGCCGAGTGTTATTGCAGCCGAGTGTTATTGCAGCCGAGTGTTATTGCAGCCGAGTGTTATTGCAGCCGAGTGTTATTGCAGCCGAGTGTTATTGCAGCCGAGTGTTATTGCAGCCGAGTGTTATTGCAGCCGAGTGTTATTGCAGCCGAGTGTTATTGCAGCCGAGTGTTATTGCAGCCGAGTGTTATTGCAGCCGAGTGTTATTGCAGCCGAGTGTTATTACAGCCGAGTGTTATTGCAGCCGAGTGTTATTACAACAGAGTGTTATTGCAGCCGAGTGTTATTACAGTCGAGTGTTATTACAACAGAGTGTTATTGCAGCCGAGTGTTATTACAGCCGAGTCTTGCTTCAGCCGAGTCGAATGTGTCTTTTCTAACAGATGTTCTTTGGTTTAGTAGACGGAGAACTAAACTTTTCAAAGAGACAAAGATCCTCTGAGCAACAGAAAAAAGAGAAGAAATCAACCAGAAGCTTAGAATGAAACCAGAACAGCTTCCTGTTTCATTGTCAACAGAAGGTTAGTCTCCAGTTAGGAGCGGCTGTAGCTCATGGGGAGAGAGATCGTCCTGAGACCACAAGGTAGCTGGTTCGATCCCTGAGCGCCTCTCAGCAGCCCTGTGCTCTTTATTTACTAAGGATGGGTTAAATGCAGAAGGCCTATTTAATGTATGTAAAACATATGTAATATGACAGACAAAAATAAAGTTTAAAGTTAACACATCAGATGAACATACTAAGAGACACATCATGATGGACCTCGGCATCACGTTATTGTTCCCCAGTGTGTCGCCTCAACAGGATCAACACTTTTTATTAATTGACTCTCCAGAAACTCTTTTACCAGGTTTCACAAAACACAAACACCAACAATCCTGTCTTTACATTTTTCATTTAGCTGACGCTTTTATCCAAAGCGACTTACAATAAGTGCATTCTACGGTTACAAACAAGAATCAGAACAACAAGAATCAAGAAGGTACAATTTCGTCCAAAAGTTCAACTACAAAGTGCTATCAGTAAGAGACATTTCAGTGCTACTATAGTGCTACATCCTTTATTCAAGGTATAGTGTCTGTCTGTCTGTCTGTCTGTCTGTCTGTCTGTCTGTCTGTCTGTCTGTCTGTCTGTCTGTCTGTCTGTCTGTCTGTCTGTCTGTCTGTCCTGAACAGGGTCCCTGTAGGGCTGCACAGCTGTCAACACTACACCACTCACTGTTTGTCTCTGGTGGACGTGGAGGAGCTTCAGTAGAGTTATATAACAGAGAGAGAAAGAGGCAGTTACAGTTCACTGTGAATTAATTAAACCTCCTCACTTCCCATGACAGCTCTCTCTCTCTCTCTCTCTCTCTATATCTATATCTATATCTATATATATATATATATATATATATATATATATATATATATATATATATATATATATATAATTAATTTATACTGTTTGTATATCTCTGTGGTTCTGTCTCTCCACCATGCAGGGGGGAGATGATGGAAGGCCGGCTGTTTAGAAAGGTCAGAACCATGAAAACCTCTCCATGTTCATCAAAATCTGTGAGGAACCGTCCAGGTAGGTTTCTGAGACCAGGACAGACCTGAAACACTACATACGAGTCTAGATCACGAGATACGAGTTTGTATGAAGAGATACAAGTCTGTACCACAGGACACAAGTCTGGACCACGAGATGCAAATCTGGACCACGAGATGTGAGTCTAGATCACGAGATACGGGTATGGACCACGAGATACAAGTTTGTACGAAGAGATGTGATTCTGTACCACGAGATACGATTCTGAACCAAGAGAAAAGCGTCGGGAACACAATATACAAATCTGGACCACAAGATGCATGTCTGGACCAAGAGATACTAGTCTGGACCACAAAATATGAATCTGGAACACGAGATACAAGTCTGGACCACAACATACCAGTCTGGACCACAACATATGAGTCAGGACCACGATATACTAGTCTGGACCAATAGATATGAGTCTGGACCACGAGATACTAGTCTGGACCAATAGATAAAAATCTGGACCACAACATATGAGTATGGACCACAAGATACTAGTCTGGACCAATAGATATGAGTCTGGACCACGAGATACTAGTCTGGACCAATAGATACAAGTCTGGACCACGATTTACGAGTTTGGACCAATAGATACAGGTCTGGACCAAGAGATATGAGTGTGTATAAAGATATACGATTCTGGACTGTGATATACCAGACTGGACCGCGCCACACCAGTCTGGACCGCGGCATACCAGTCTGGACCGCGCCACACCAGTCTGGACCGCGCCACACCAGTCTGGACCACGGCATACGGGTTAGGGTTAAAGAGTCTAGTAGCTGGTTGAAATCTAATATTTCAGCTCACTGGAGCAACAATATAAGCCCAGAATCTCATCCCGAAGCTCACAGAGTTGGAGACTAATTACAGTAGAATAAATGCATTTTTATTGTTGCTAAAGCTAACATGTTGCTAAGTAGAGTTAGCAAGGTTCAGGAGGAGAGCCGAGCATATGAACAGAATCCAAGCAGAGTAGAACCAACATTATGGGTTCCACTAAAGCCCTCCCCCCTCCCCCCCGGTCCAATCCCATGCTAATCAGAGCTGGTACCGCTGTGATTTGGTTTAGTGAAAGAGGTCCTACCATCATCCTCTGCCTGTGTCTCTTTGCTCGCCTCACGTTGTTGATGAATCGTCTTCCCATCTTCTTAGCGTACCACACCGACACAAACATCACTCCCTGTCTCTCTCTCTCTGCCCGTCTCCCTCTCTCTCTTCAGGAGGACGGCTGTTACATAAAGACTGATGGAGTGACGGATGAATAATTAACAAGCCAACAGGAAAGAAAGAGAGGGAGGGGGAGGATGGGGGAGTCTCTCAGCAGAAGACGAAGCTCGTTAGGTGTCGTTTCCTGGACCCGTTAACGAAGCCTCCGACCTGACTGACAGCTCAGCACATCACTCAGTCTTCCCTCGTTCATCCAGAGAGAGGGAGGAGGGGGGAGACAGAAATATAGAGGTGATAAACCAGAAGAACCTTTTGTGAGATGGAGAGGAAGGAAGAGCGATCATTTCCCAACGAGAACGGAAAACAGAGAAAGAGAGAGAGAGAGAGAGGCTGTTTCTGGTTCTCTGTCCTCCCTCCTTCCTCCTTCGCTCGCTCTCTTTCTGCTCCACTGCACAGCTTCTGTGGGTCTATGTCTCTATCACTCTCTCTCTACCTCTCTAGCCTCTCTATCTCTCTCTCTCCCGCTCTCTCTTTAGCTCTGGGCTAGCAGAATAATTACATCACAAAGGGGATGGGATTCCTTCAGAGAGAGAATGACAGAGAGTGGTAGAGAGACATAGACCACAGAAAGAGCAAGAGAGAGAGAGCAGCATGGCAGTGAATACTATGTAGTCCTCCAGCTCGTTGTTCTGTACTATAGTGAACTATATAACATGAGGTAGTCCTTCAGCCTGTTGTTCTGTACTATAGTGAACTATATAACATGAGGTAGTCCTCCAGCTTGTTGTTCTGTACTATAGTGAACTATATAACATGAGGTAGTCCTTCAGCCTGTTGTTCTGTACTATAGTGAACTATATAACATGAGGTAGTCCTCCAGCTTGTTGTTCTGTACTATAGTGAACTATATAACATGAGGTAGTCCTCCAGCTCGTTGTTCTGTACTATAGTGAACTATATAACATGAGGTAGTCCTCCAGCTCGTTGTTCTGTACTATAGTGAACTATATAACATGAGGTAGTCCTCCAGCTCGTTGTTCTGTACTATAGTGAACTATATAACATGAGGTAGTCCTCCAGCTTGTTGTTCTGTACTATAGTGAACTATATAACATGAGGTAGTCCTCCAGCTTGTTGTTCTGTACTATAGTGAACTATATAACATGAGGTAGTCCTCCAGCTCGTTGTTCTGTACTATAGTGAACTATATAACATGAGGTAGTCCTCCAGCTCGTTGTTCTGTACTATAGTGAACTATATAACATGAGGTAGTCCTCCAGCTCGTTGTTCTGTACTATAGTGAACTATATAACATGAGGTAGTCCTCCAGCTTGTTGTTCTGTACTATAGTGAACTATATAACATGAGGTAGTCCTCCAGCTTGTTGTTCTGTACTATAGTGAACTATATAACATGAGGTAGTCCTCCAGCTCGTTGTTCTGTACTATAGTGAACTATATAACATGAGGTAGTCCTCCAGCTTGTTGTTCTGTACTATAGTGAACTATATAACATGAGGTAGTCCTCCAGCTCGTTGTTCTGTACTATAGTGAACTATATAACATGAGGTAGTCCTCCAGCTCGTTGTTCTGTACTATAGTGAACTATATAACATGAGGTAGTCCTCCAGCTCGTTGTTCTGTACTATAGTGAACTATATAACATGAGGTAGTCCTTCAGCCTGTTGTTCTGTACTATAGTGAACTATATAACATGAGGTAGTCCTCCAGCTTGTTGTTCTGTACTATAGTGAACTATATAACATGAGGTAGTCCTCCAGCTTGTTGTTCTGTACTATAGTGAACTATATAACATGAGGTAGTCCTCCAGCTTGTTGTTCTGTACTATAGTGAACTATATAACATGAGGTAGTCCTCCAGCTTGTTGTTCTGTACTATAGTGAACTATATAACATGAGGTAGTCCTCCAGCTTGTTGTTCTGTACTATAGTGAACTATATAACATGAGGTAGTCCTCCAGCTTGTTGCTCTGTACTATAGTGAACTATATAACATGAGGTAGTCCTCCAGCTTGTTGTTCTGTACTATAGTGAACTATATAACATGAGGTAGTTCTCCAGCCTGTTGCTCTGTACTATAGTGAACTATATAACATGAGGTAGTCCTTCAGCCTGTTGTTCTGTACTATAGTGAACTATATAACATGAGGTAGTTCTCCAGCTTGTTGCTCTGTACTATAGTGAACTATATAACATGAGGTAGTCCTCCAGCCTGTTGCTCTGTACTATAGTGAACTATATAACATGAGGTAGTCCTCCAGCCTGTTGCTCTGTACTATAGTGAAGTATCTAACATGAGGTAGTCCTCCATCTTGTTGCTCTGTACTATAGTGAACTATATAACATGAGGTAGTCCTCCAGCTCGTTGTTCTGTACTATAGTGAACTATATAACATGAGGTAGTCCTTCAGCCTGTTGTTCTGTACTATAGTGAACTATATAACATGAGGTAGTCCTCCAGCTCGTTGTTCTGTACTATAGTGAACTATATAACATGAGGTAGTCCTTCAGCCTGTTGCTCTGTACTATAGTGAACTATATAACATGAGGTAGTCCTCCAGCTTGTTGTTCTGTACTATAGTGAACTATATAACATGAGGTAGTTCTCCAGCTTGTTGTTCTGTACTATAGTGAACTATATAACATGAGGTAGTCCTCCAGCTTGTTGTTCTGTACTATAGTGAACTATATAACATGAGGTAGTTCTCCAGCTTGTTGTTCTGTACTATAGTGAACTATATAACATGAGGTAGTCCTCCAGCTTGTTGTTCTGTACTATAGTGAACTATATAACATGAGGTAGTTCTCCAGCTCGTTGTTCTGTACTATAGTGAAGTATCTTCTAACATGAGGTAGTCCATCTTGTTGCTCTGTACTATAGTGAAGTATCTTCTAACATGAGGTAGTCCTCCAGCTCGTTGCTCTGTACTATAGTGAAGTATCTTCTAACATGAGGTAGTCCATCTTGTTGCTCTGTACTATAGTGAAGTATCTTCTAACATGAGGTAGTCCATCTTGTTGCTCTGTACTATAGTGAAGTATCTTCTAACATGAGGTAGTCCATCTTGTTGCTCTGTACTATAGTGAAGTATCTTCTAACATGAGGTAGTCCATCTTGTTGCTCTGTACTATAGTGAAGTATCTTCTAACATGAGGTAGTCCTCCAGCTCGTTGCTCTGTACTATAGTGAAGTATCTTCTAACATGAGGTAGTCCATCTTGTTGCTCTGTACTATAGTGAAGTATCTTCTAACATGAGGTAGTCCATCTTGTTGCTCTGTACTATAGTGAAGTATCTTCTAACATGAGGTAGTCCATCTTGTTGCTCTGTACTATAGTGAAGTATCTTCTAACATGAGGTAGTCCTCCAGCTCGTTGTTCTGTACTATAGTTGAAAAGACTCCCTGGAACCTGGGCTTTTTCAGTTAATTTTCTTTGTGAATGACTATGGTGAATCTGCCGAACTGAATCCAACTTCCATCTGCTGGCTAAGGGGCGGAGTCTATAAATAGTTTGTTCACCTGGCAGTTCACCCTCTGCACTCCCTGCCAGTACGCCAGCGTATTCCTGGATCCTTGAGTTATATCCACGTATCCTGAAGTGTGCGTCTTCAAAATGAACATGAGTGGTCAATTCGATTCATCAATTCAATTGTTTAATTTATATGCCTTTTGTGGTGGCTTTGTGACATGTGCTCTGTTGCCCTAATCCCTTTGTTCCCAGACATGTGCCAGGAGCCATGTGGGATTGTTTGTTGCTTGTTAGTTGCTTTGCTGTTTAGTTTTGCATTGTGTATTCGCACATGATTGTTGGTTGTTTGTTGTATGATTGACCACTCCGTTATTTAATTGTAATTGTATTGCTTCTTTGTTTGTCTTCTGATGCAGCACACGGAAACAAATATCAAGATCAAAAGGGAAAATAAAACTACTGGTATTGCATCCACCCTGCCTTCTCCCTTGCTTCATTTCCTCACTCCACTCCTTGCCGTTTGAGTCTTCTGACCGAGACTCTGTCTACTCACCTAACACTCACTCTCCCCAAACCACATCACCCCTACAGTTCCTTCAATAGTGAAGTATCTAACATGAGGTAGTCCTCCAGCTCGTTGCTCTGTACTATAGTGAAGTATCTTCTAACATGAGGTAGTCCTCCAGCTTGTTGCTCTGTACTATAGTAAAGTATCTAACATGAGGTAGTCCTCCAGCTTGTTGCTCTGTACTATAGTAAAGTATCTAACATGAGGTAGTCCTCCAGCCTGTTGCTCTGTACTATAGTGAAGTATCTAACATGAAGTAGTCCTCCAGCCTGTTGCTCTGTACTATAGTGAAGTATCTTCAGAGCCCCCCTCCACTCCAAAGACTTTTGAATCCAAGATCTTTACCCAGAAAAGCGTCCTCTATGTCAGCTGATGCTGAGGCTAACAGTCCCTCTCAGACACACTGGGACCAGTCTCACAACAACACTGGGACCAGTCTCACAACAACACTGGGACCAGTCTCACAACACTGTTCTCCGAACACCAACCAGAGTCCAACTCATTAGAACACAATGGGAAGAAAACTATTCAGAATATTGGAGACAAGAAACTAAAGTAGATGTTTTCTGATGGTCAGTATTTGTCTCGACTGTAAGAGACAGATCCTCACCAGGGACAAGAAGGACGTGGTCACCTGGACAGGTGAGGCTGAGATGAACTTCCTCCTAAAATGTAAAATATGTTTGCTGAAATGGAATAGTAATACTGTCGGCTCCAGGGACGTGGATCTGGAACTGGTTCGAGGGGCGGTACCAACTAGATATAGCGGGTACCGCTCCTCACACAGCACTGGTTCTGGAACCACACTCCTGGAGAGAGGCTGGACTCAGCCTGTTGTTGCCAAGGGTTAGGGAGTGAGACAGAGAAAGTGAGACAGATAGAGGGGGCGACTGTGGCTTAGTGGTTAGCAAGTCAGTCTTTCAATCAGAAGGTCGGTGGTTCGATCCCCGGCTCCGGCCGTCTGTGTCATTGTGTCCTTGAGCAAGACACTTAACCCTCATTGCTCACCGTTGCTGTGTCTACGGTCTACTGTATATCATGTAAGTCTCTTTGGATAAAAGCGTCAGATAAATGTAATGTAATAGTGAGATAAAGATATTGAGACGGTAGAGATTCTTACAGAAAGAATGATTTCAGCAAACACACATTCAGGCTAATGTTGTTGCCATGGAAACTCCCCTTCTGCCCCCACATTGTAGTTGTTGTCATGGTGATGGCTGAGCAAAAAAAGCAGAGGTGCTGTGTGTGTGTGTGAGAGTAATTAATTAACAGAGATGATCTTCAAGGATCTCTGGATCCTCTTCAAGGATCTCTGAATCCTCCTTAAGGACCCACAGTACAATCTCAGTAGAACCTCCCTCAAGGATCTCCAGAGTTTCCTCAAAAGCTCTGACAGCCTTCTCAGCAACCCCTAGAGGGTTCTCAAGGACCCATAGAACCTTTGCTAGGACCCCTAGGCCCCTACAAGATTCTCAAGCACCTGAGGAACATTCTCCAGGCTTAGACCTGTTAGCTGTAACTCTTTATAAAGGAGATCAGTTTAGTTTAATGTGAAACAGCGTTCTCTGGTGAAGAAACCAGAGCACCACGTGTGTGTGTGTGTGTGGGTGCGTACGGTGAGTGCGGCAGGGTGTGTGTATCCGTCCAGGTGTGCGTGGCTCAGCTCGGTGCTGCGTCCGTGGGTCATGTGACCGGGGCTGGGGTTGGCAGGCGGAGTCTCATCATCTTGGTAACGATACTTCTGCAGACACACAGATTGCATGAGGCGTTAGCATAAGAAAGAAGAAATAATCCCTTATTAGTCCCACAGTGGGGAAATGTATTCTCTGCATTTTAACCCATCCTTAGTATTAAGGAGCAGTGGGCAGCCTCGTGAAGCGCCCGGGGAGCAACTAAGGGTTAAGTGTCTTGCTCAAGGACACAACAACACAGACTGCCGGAGCCGGGGATCGAACCACCGACCCTCCGATTGAAAGACCGACCCGCTAACCACTGAGCCACGGTCGCCCCTAAGCATGTTCAGTGTTCCCATTACACTGATACCAGTATGTCCAGTGTTCCCATTACACTGATACCAGTATGTCCAGGGTTCCCATTACACTGATACCAGTATGTCCAGTGTTCCCATTACACTGATACCAGTATGTCCAGGGTTCCCATTACACTGATACCAGTATGTCCAGTGTCCCCATTACACTGATACCAGTATGTCCAGGGTTCCCATTACACTGATACCAGTATGTCCAGTGTCCCCATTACACTTATACCAGTATTTCCAGAGGTCCCATTATAATAATATCAGTATGTTCAGTTTTCCCATTACAGTGTGTAACAAGCTCCTGTTACTTGATACGAGCCCACTCGAGGTAACGTTTTCTGAATGTTTTTATTGCGCTGCATGTCTGAGCCTCTCGCCTCACTCCCTACTGAGTTCAATATGGGGACGAGACGCAAAACATCCGATCAGTTTCAGCTGAGGCCAGTTAGGCCTCTTCCCGGCAGCTGTTCCCCTCCACCTCACTCTGCAGCTAAACCACGTCCCCGCCACCGCATACCCAGCCTGCTTTACCTCCTCAAATGCCAACTTGCACTGCTCCGTCCACTGGACTGGACCTGAGGCACCTTTCCGGGTCAGGTCAGTCAAGGGGCTGGTCAGAGCTGCAAAGTTCGGGATGAAGCACCTGTAGTATGCAGCCAGCCCCAGAAACTGCCTCACCTCTTTTTTAGTCTTGGTTGCGATAGCGGCGGTCTTGTCCTCCTGGAGACACACCTGCCCGCCGCTCAAGTGGTACCCCAGATATCGTACCATCCTCCGTCTAACTGCACACTTCCCCGGGTTGGCGGTGAGCCCCGCCTGCCTCAGGGACTTCATCCAAGTAGACGGCAGCATATGCTGCGTCCGGACACAGCACCCGGTCCATGAGGCCTTGTAAAGTGGCTGCTGCACCACACAACCCAAAGGGAAGCGTGGTAAATTGGTACAAACCAAACGGAGTGGAGAAATACGTTTTTTCCCTGGATGCTGGTGACAGAGGAAGCTGCCAGTAGCCCTCGGTCAAATCCAGTGTCATAAAGAAATACGCAGTGCCCAGTCGGCCCAGGAGCTCGTCGACCCGGGGCATTGGGTACGCATCGAAATGTGACACATCATTCACCCTGCGATGGTCCACACAGATTGTTGTCCCCCTGTCCGCAGGGATGAACCACCAGAGTTACCCCCATGGCAGCAATCTGCATCGCCCCGGTGAGGAGAGGCAGAAGACAAACCGCCGGCCAGCCGCATGCCTCCACCGTTGCCCCGAAAGTCTCCCGGGCGCCGAGCTGTTCGAGGGCGTGGGCCTGCCTCTCTGCCAGGACCATGAGCACCCACAGAAACTTCTGACTTGCATCCGCCTGGTCCCATTACACTGATACCAGTCAGACCAGGGCTAAAACACCTGTAAATATAGGAGCAGACCAGGGCTAAAACACATGTAAATATAGGACCAGACCAGGGCTAAAACACCTGTAACACCTGACAAGACCAGGGCTAAAACACCTGTAAATATTGGAGCAGACCAGGGCTAAAACACCTGTAAATATAGGAGCAGACCAGGGCTAAAACACCTGTAAATATAGGAGCAGACCAGGGCTAAAACACCTGTAAATATAGGAGCAGACCAGGGCTAAAACACCTGTAAATATAGGAGCAGACCAGGGCTAAAACACCTGTAAATATAGGAGCAGACCAGGGCTAAAACACCTGTAAATATAGGAGCAGACCAGGGCTAAAACACCTGTAAATATAGGAGCAGACCAGGTCTAAAACACGCGTAAATATATGACCAGACCAGGAATAAAATACCTGTAAATATATGACCAGACTAGGGCTAAAACACCTGTAAATATATTACCAGACCAAGGCTAAAACACCTCTAAATATATGACCAGACCAGGACTAAAACACCTGTAAATATACGACCAGACCAGGGCTAAAACACCTGTAAATATACGGCCAGACCAGGGCTAAAACACCTGTAAATATAGGACCATACCAGGGCTAAAACACCTATACATATAGGACCAGACCAGGGCTAAAACACCTGTAAATATAGGAGCAGACCAGGGCTAAAACACATGTAAATATAGGACCAGACCAGGGCTAAAACACCTGTAACACCTGACAAGACCAGGGCTAAAACACCTGTAAATATTGGAGCAGACCAGGGCTAAAACACCTGTAAATATAGGAGCAGACCAGGGCTAAAACACCTGTAAATATAGGAGCAGACCAGGGCTAAAACACCTGTAAATATAGGAGCAGACCAGGGCTAAAACACCTGTAAATATAGGAGCAGACCAGGGCTAAAACACCTGTAAATATAGGAGCAGACCAGGGCTAAAACACCTTAGAACAAACACCCACAAACACACAATTTTAACGTCGTTGTTCACAATAAAGTTACGTTCAAGAAGTTTTATCGCAAAAGTCAACTCTTTATCTCCGATCTTTGCATCTCTGGAGTTGAATTATTAGTTAACCATATAATTAGTGATATGGTTGGATGCCATGATTCTCTTACTTACGCCATTTGACTTTGACGTACAACAGGAATAAAACATTTTCCAACATGAGCGAAGGCAACAGATCAGAGTGACGGCTTGAACCTGTTGCTCTTCATTCCAATCAAACACAAGGTTACGGATCTGGAGAAAACCTGCAGCCCTGCTAACAGCTAGCTGCCGGCTGGAGCTAGCCTGAGTCAACATACATGCTAATGTGGCCACGCTAACCACACACACACACACACACACACACACACACACACACACACACACACACACACACACACACACACACACACTCACACACACACACACACACTCGTGAAAAGAGAGCGAAACGCAGCGTATTGAATGAAAACATGATGAAAGCAGCAAACACACAGACATGAAACCCGGCTTTGGTGTTTTGGTGTGTGTGTGTGTTTGGTGTGTGTGTGTGTTTGGTGTGTGTGTGTGTGTGTGTGTGTGTGTGAGTGTGTGTGTGTGTGTGTGTGTTTTGGCGGATGCATGCGAGCGGTCTGCTCTTACCTTGGTGGTGACAATGCAGAGGCAGTCCATATCCCCACACACACTCACACACACACACCCTCACACACACACATTTTCACACACACTCACACACTCATAGTGGATCTCTCTCTCTCTCTCTCTCTTTGTCGCCCTGCCCCTCTCTCTCCGTCTCTCTCTCTCTCTCCTCGTCCGTCTGTCTGTCTTCGCTCGCCTCCTCTATCCCTCCGTCTGCCAGCACCTGGCATGCGAGGGGGAGGGGGGGGGGATAAGGAAGACTGATGATTTTTTTTGGTTGGGGTGGGGGGCTGGGGAGGGGGGCACCTCCTTGAGTCACTCGCTGGTTGATGAGAGAGGAGGTGGGGGTTGGGCTCCTGTTGCCATGGTGTTATGCAGCTGTTGCTCCAGTGATGCTGCTGCAGCTGTTGCTAGGTAACAACGATGGGTGTTGCCCCATGTGCATGTGTCTGTGTGTGTGTGTGTGTGTGTGTGTGTGTGTGTGTGTGTGTGAGTTCTCACCTGCCCAGGTGTGTGCGGTCGGCTTGTCGTCTGGTTCTCACAAACTGTCAACTCGTAGAACTCCTGTATGTCTGTACACACACACACACACACACACACACACACACACACACACACACACACACACACACACACACACACACACAGACACAGACACAGACACAGAGACACACACACACACACAGACAGACACACACACACACACACACAGACACACACACACACACACACACACACACACACACACAGACAGACACACACACACAGACAGACACACACACACACACACACAGACACACACACACACACACACACACACACACACACACACACACACACACAGACACACAGACACACAGACACACAGACACACACACACACACACACACACACACACAGAGACACAGACACACAGACACACAGACACACAGACACACAGACACACAGACACACACACACATGCATGCCCTTTAGTTCTCTGTTTGTAGTCTTGTCAGCAGTCAGCATGTGAGGTCTGTGTGCGGTTACCCAGCAGGGCCTGGAACAGGTCACTCTGGAAGATGTTCAGCAGGTTCTCAGCGCGACCTTTGACCCCATCAGCAGCTCCGGCCTGACAGGCCTCCATCGCCTGCAGAGCCCGCTCAGTGTCTGGGGGAAGCAAGCACATCAACAAACATGTTGTCATTTAAACACACAGGATGTCCAGACTGTAGTGTGTCCACCAGTCCAGACTGGAATGTGTCCACCAGTCCAGACTGGAATGTGTCAACCAGTCCAGACTGGAACGTGTCCACCAGTCCAGACTGGAACGTGTCCACCAGTCCAGACTGGAATGTGTCAACCAGTCCAGACTGGAACGTGTCCACCAGTCCAGACTGTAGTGTGTCCATCAGTCCAGACTGGAACGTGTCCACCAGTCCAGACTGTAACGTGTCCACCAGTCCAGACTGTAACGTGTCCACCAGTCCAGACTGGAACGTGTCCACCAGTCCAGACTGGAACGTGTCCACCAGTCCAGACTGTAACGTGTCCATCAGTCCAGACTGTAACGTGTCCACCAGTCCAGACTGGAACGTGTCCACCAGTCCAGACTGTAACGTGTCCACCAGTCCAGACTGTAACGTGTCCACCAGTCCAGACTGGAATGTGTCAACCAGTCCAGACTGGAACGTGTCCACCAGTCCAGACTGTAGTGTGTCCACCAGTCCAGACTGTAACGTGTCCACCAGTCCAGACTGTAACGTGTCCACCAGTCCAGACTGTAACGTGTCCACCAGTCCAGACTGGACTGTGTCCACCAGTCCACTGTTAGAAAATAATGCTTTTTAGTGCTCCTAGTGAGAGCTAGAGAGTTTACATTGGAGGGTCAAGACAATAAATAACTCTGTATGGATTATCAAATATCGAATGAATGACACTGTATGTACTACACAAATGTATTAATTAGAATTATGAAATGTATTGATTATAATTATGGAATGTATTGAGTGATTGTGGAAGGAATCCTGAAAACATCAGGAGCCCACAAACAGTTACGCAGCCTGAAGATTGGAGCAGATAGATAAGGAGGACATGCTCAGGAATGTCCCCGGTGGGGGTTGATTGAAGTCCTGAGCACTGTTGTTTAAGCGAGAGGGGGTTTGGGTTGACCAACACCTAAAAGGACGAGGTCTTGTCCAATCAATGGACTGGAAGAGAGGCTAGCCAGAGGAAGGGGGGCTGACCCCAAACCTGGCAAAGCTGAGACATTGTGAGAACATCAGCAGATCTCTGGGTGCCTTCTGCCGGGCAGGTATGTATGGATCTGCTGCCCGGTGGGGGGGGCACTGGATCTCTGTCTCATGGGATGTCTCTCCCATGGGATATATTCTCTATGTATTGTGTAGTTATTAGTGTGATTCATTTTTAAATGCTGTTCATCATCTTTTTATTAAATCAATTTTTATTATAACTTTCTGCATCTGGAACTTCTCTTCACACAACCGCCCAAAGATTTTTGAACTTAACACCAGACTGTAGTGTGTCCACCAGTCCAGACTGGAACGTGTCCACCAGTCCAGACTGGAACGTGTCCACCAGTCCAGACTGGAACGTGTCCACCAGTCCAGACTGGAACGTGTCCACCAGTCGTAGGAGTAGCAGTAGTAGTAGAAGTAGTAGTAGTAGGAGTAGTAGTAGGAGTAGTAGTAATAGAAGTAGTAGTAGCAGGAGTAGTAGGGGGCGACTGTGGCTCAGTGGTTAGCAAGTCGGTCTTTCAATCAGAGGGTCGGTTGTTCGATCCCCGGCTCCGGCAGTCTGCGTCGTTGTGTCCTTGAGCAAGACACTTAACCCCTAATTGCTCACCGTTGCTGTGTCTACTGTATATCATGTAAGTCGCTTTGGATAAAAGCGTCAGCTAAATGTAATGTAATGTAGTAGGAGTAGTAGTACTAGTAGTAGTTGGAGTAGTAGTAGTAGTAGTGTAGTGACGCAGTAGTGTTAGTAAGAGTAGCAGTGTGGGGCGACTGTGGCTCAGTGGTTAGCAAGTCTGTCTTTCAATCAGAAGGTCGGTGGTTCGATCCCAGCCTCCACTAGTCCATGTCATTGTGTCCTTGAGCAAGACACTTAACCCTCATTGCTCACCGTTGCTGTGTCTACGGTCTACTGTATAGCATGTAAGTCTCTTTGGATAAAAGCCTCAGATTAATGAAATGTTAGTAGTAACTTTAATGTTAGTAGTAGTATCCAATGCAGTATTGCATAGGCAGTGTTAGTACTAGAATATCAGTATGAGAAGCAGTTTTTTTTAATATATATATATACGTATATATATACAGTATATGTATTTTTTTCTTATTAATCAAATTGGGAAAACAGTCTCAAGTCATTGTGCGTCCTTTAGAATGACAATAAAGAACCTTGTAAACCGTGTCAGTACTAGTAGTATCAGTGCTATTTTGAGTATTATGAGTAGTAGTGGTATTAGTAGTAGTAGTGGTATTAGTAGTAGTAGTAGTAGTAGTAGAAGAAGTAGTAGTATTTGTAGTAGTAGGAGTACTACAGGTAACGTCACACTGTGAGAATATTTCTGATGACATGATGAAAACAAACTGAATGAGGACAGACAACACAATACAAGAACTACACACATACACACAACAATAGAAACACACTGCGTATGTTTATGATAAGAACGTCTCACCTTCTCTCTTCAGCGGCATGTCGTCTCTGATCCACATAAATCCTCTTTAGGGATTTTACAAACAAATGGAGTCCTAATCCCATCAGCCCTCTGTGACACAGATAAATACACACTGTGGCCCCGCCCGCCTCGAAGATGCTGTCTGCCCCAATTTGATTGACAACTCTATTAAACTAATTATAATTGAGTTCTGATCTTTCAAATAATTATTGTGGTAATGGACCCGAACCTCTTGACTACTGGGACTCGAACAGGGGTCTCTCTGTGGGATGGACCCGAACCTCTTGACTACTAGGACTCGAACAGGGGTCTCTCTGTGGGATGGACCCGAACCTCTCGACTACTAGGACTCGAACAGGGGTCTCTCTGTGGGATGGACCCGAACCTCTTGACTACTGGGACTCGAACAGGGGTCTCGCTGTGGGATGGACCCGGACCTCTGGACTACTGGAACTCGAACAGGGGTCTCTCTGTGGAATGGACCCAAACCTCTCGACTACTCTCAACTCTGATCAATGATCATGAGCTGCTGCCTTCTCTGATCAACAGAATCATCCTGTTTATACCCTGGGTTACATGTGCCCTACGCCTTGCCTCTCAGGCGACCTTCGTGCTTATGTGTCACGTCACATGTATAACTAGAGGTGGACTATACACTCTGCTGTGTACAGGTGTTATACATTGAGGTGTTTGGGTGATAGATTTTCTTGAAGGACATGACCTGCAGAGAGTTTGAGTTACCTGCAAACTTTACCCAGGGAATAAAGGACACGTTATACGGCTCGCTAAAAGAGACGGAAGTCTGCCGTGTTCGGTCAGAACCTTGTTGGACCCGGAAACCGAGTGAAGCCGCTGAACGTCGACGGACATGCGGTTACTTTTGACCGTTACATTATTTATTTCTGTCCGTAGTGTGTTTTCTGTCAGGCACTATAAGGACGCCTCACCCCCGCGGATCTACGACCAATCAGACGACCCCTAGAGCCGAGCGGTCTTCTGATTGGCCGCAGCTTGGGCGTGACCGTAATTCGGCGCGGCACACGATTGGCTGACTCCGCCGTCACTCACGCGCCGAACGCGGCTGGCGTATTAAATCTCGGGCTTGAATCGCAAGCAAGGCGAGAAGAAGCTAGCAGCGGCTAAAGGCTAACACTTGTAGAAGTCATTACGCTGCACCACGCACGCACGCACACACACGCACGGGCAGCTCGGCAGGGGCTCGTTTTCACGCACATATCGGGTTCCCGGGGGCAGTTATTTGTCTTTAGGGTGGGGGAGCGTGTGTTAGGTACTTCCTGGATGCTAGCTGCAGAAGCTAGCTGTTTACCAGGTCAGGCTGAATTATTCATGAGGGCGCGCAGTGATTGGTGGAGACAGCGACAGGGGCGGGGCCAGAGAAGGCTTATGTGACAACAAGTGAACAAGTGAGTATGATTGACTATTTATGATCTGTGGAGGAAGCATTCAAAATACTAATACCACACTACAAAATCTCTGTTACAAATCAAATGTTAATATGACTAAAGTACTAATATCATAACCAAAGTTAGGGTTAACTTTGTATGTTTTGTGTATAAGTACTAAAGTAGAAATACTCTAAACTAATACTAGTAAAGTCCATCTATTTTTGTACACAGTCCTAAGATGATAGTTCATATTATATACTGAACACATGTTTCCATACTATTGATAATGTATTTATGTTTTTAATTGGTGTATGATGGCACATATACATTTATATATTTATACTTATTCCATATTCACTACAAAGACGCTTCTATCTGACAGCAGAGAATATTTGAGTTAGGTTCTCGCCTGGAGTCCAGACGAGAAGCAGCGTCATCATCATCATCATCATCATCAGGGGGCGGGGACAAGAAACTGCGTCAATGCGGACAGTTTTCAGCTGACTTCAAAGTTTACACAGGAAGTCACAGAAAAAAGGACTTCCTGTTAGTTCCGATCTGTAGTCTACTTGTAGTTTACAGATCACGTTTGGATTTATTTACATGTGTTTTATAAATATATATTCATGTAGAAAGCCGCATCCTTTGTTCTTTTTATGTCTGTCTGTGAAATACATCACTACTGGTTTTGATATGTGTTATATAAATAAACTTTATTAGTATCAACCACACGATATGTTTTCAGATTCAACATGAGACTAATAGTCAACAATGGAGCGTTAAGTATTACAACTACACATAAAATACAACACGTGGTGTTTTCTGTTAAATCTAAGAGCCAATCAGCTCTCTGATGTGGCGAGAGCCAGGCGTTTCCCATCATGCACTGGGCCACGCAGTCGGTGGAGAGCTGCTGCGGCGCCTGGCTCTAAAATCAACGGCCGCCTCGCTCTCGTGAGATTATCGTTGACCACGTGTGCATTACGTCAGAGCAAGTCGGACACAAACTACCCAGCATGCATTGCGCAGAATCGATCGCTGGCTCATCTCGAACAAACGTAATTATTGGATAATTTCTGTCGTGTGATGAGCTGGTGAATCTGATTGGCTCAGCCACCTGTCAGTCAAACGCACACCCTGCCCCTCTCTTTGTTAATCTGTGATTGGCTGGTCTGTCTACAGGTGGAAGATGATCAGGATGTCATTGGACAAGGAGGCGGTCCTTACTCACAAAGTCAGCCCCGCCTTCCCAGCCACCGTCGGCCTATTGGAGCAGCCGCAACTGGCCAAGACCCGCCCCCTGCATGCTAAGAACAGCCAGACACCCGTGGTCGCCGCCCCCCCTGCCCAGCGAATCGCTAAGAGGCGCTACTCCGTAGGCGTTGGCTTCAAGGGGCTGGCCAAACGGCGACGCCGCGCCGTCAGCGACAGCCAATCAGAGCCCGTTCTGCCGAGCCACTTCCTGTTGGGTGGGAACATCTTCGACCCGCTCAATCTCAACTCGCTATTGGACGAAGACGTCAACAGGTAGGATGCTCCGCCTTTAATCCACCAGTCGGTCCATTGGTTCGTCTGACCTCAGCGTTACGTTCTTCCTCCTCAGGGCGACCAATCAGGAGACACCAAAGTGCTCACCCCTGCCGTCGAGGGGCGGAGACCCTGTAGAGATCCTGGTGCCTCGCGACATCACTGACCCCCTGAACCTGAAGGGAGGGGGCATTGAGAGGGGGGGGGGGGGGGGAGTCCTGCTGTCCCCCCTGAAGTCCAAGAGGAGACACAGGAACCGACACCATGGAGGGGGAGGGGGAGGGGGAGGAGGAGGAGGGGGAGGGGGAGGAGGAGGAGGAGGAGGGGGGAAGGAGGTGCTACCTGCTCGACTGTTTCCCTCCACAGCTGCACTGACAGGTGAGACCTTCACTGACACCTGGTGGACGCCTCTAATGATGATGATGATGATGATGATGAATAGTAATGATAATCCTCCTCTCTCCTCCTCTATCATCTCTCCTCCTTTATCCTCTCTTCTTTATCCTCCTCTCCTATCTCCTCCTTTATCCTCTCTCCTCCTTTATCCTCTCTTCTTTATCCTCCTCTATCATCTCTCCTCCTTTCTCATCTCTCTTTTATCCTCTCTCTTTTATCATCCTCCTCTCTCCTCTATCATCTCTCCTCCTTTATCCTTCTCTATCCTCCTCTCCATTCTCTCATCTCTTCTCCTCTATCCTCCTATACTCCCCTCTCCTCCTCTATCATCTCTCCTCCTTTATCCTCCTCTCTCCTCCTCCTCTACCTTCCTCTCCTCATCCATCCTCCTCTCCTCTGTCCTCTCCTCTATCCTTCTATCCTCCCCTCTCATATCCTCCCCTCTCCTCTAACCTCTTCCTCCTCTCATCCATCCTCCTCTCCTCCTGTAAGATGTTTTTATTTTTGGTTGCTTTTTCTGCCGAAAGCGTTCATCACACGTGATGCGTTCGAGGCCCGTCAGAAAGCTGAGTGTCTGACGGTAGTGACTGGCGGCTCGTGGCTGTGATGCGTGTGGGGTTGAGCGGGTTAATGATGTTGGTTGTGTGCAGTTCCTCCGTTGACCAGAGGGGGCAGCGTCTCAGCGTCTCCTCTGCCCTGTGAACTCAACACGGCCATCACCTGCCGGGATGACGTCGCTCCGCCCCCCATCCTCCCCAGGAGACACACCCACCCTCCGCCGGGACACGCCCACAAGCCCGGTAACCAGGGCGACGGCCGCAGATGCAGGCGGCGCCGCACTGCCTCGACAAGGTCGGCTGACAACACGGCTGATACCGTGGCAACCACAGCTCAGCCAACCAGATTCCAGACGCCGCTAGTGGGAGGGGCTAAAGCCGGCAGGTGAGTGTCACACCTGAAGTGGTGATATTAGGCTTGTTTGTAAAAGCTGCTTCTCGAGTCCAGACAGAGCGTCATCATCATCATCATCATCATCATCATCATCATCATCATCATCATCATCATCATCAGGGGGCGGAGACAAGAAACTGCGTCAAGTCGGACAGTTTTCAGCTGACTTCAAAGTTTACACAGGAAGTCACAGAAAAAAAGACTTCCTGTTAGTTCTGATCTGTAGTCTACTTGTAGTTTACACATCACGTTTGGATTTATTTACATGTTTATAAATATATATGTAGAAACGTGTGTGTAGCTGCCTGTGAAATACATCACTACTGGTTTTGATATGTGTTATATAAATAAACTTTATTAGTATCAACCACACGATATGTTTTCAGATTAAACACGAGACTAATAGTCAACAATCCAGCGTTAAGTACAACAATCGCTGGCGATCAATTCTGCGCAGAACTGGCTCATCTCGAGTGGCTCAAGTGATGCTAGATGAGGGGACAGGAAGTTACACTTGAAGTGGAGTTGGATACTGTGATCTGATTGGCTGCCCCAACAGGTGTGGAGGACCTCAGCCCGGCTCTGCTCATCCACCAGAGAAGAAGAAGGACAAGCGCCGCTACCAGTACGGCAATCATAGCTGTTACTACGGCTACGCCGATTTCTACGGCGCCGGGGGGGAGGGGCGCGTCGGGGCTGGGGAGGACCCACGGCTCCGCCTCCTACAAGCCGATTGGTTCAGAGACAAGAAGGTGCTGGACGTTGGTTGCGGCGCCGGTCACCTGACGCTGACTGTTGCCCGGAGGTTCAACCCCGTCCACATCCTGGGGGTGGAGCTAGACCGTAGGTTGGTCCACGCTGCCAAGCAGAATGTCAGGCACTTCCTGTCACATGACCTCGTGGTGGAGGAGAGGAGGAGGAGGAGGAGGAGGAAGGAGGAGGAGGAGAAGATGGAGGTCCAACTCCTCCCCCTCCCTCTGTCCTTCAGGGTGAGTCGAGGTCCTCTCTCTGCTCCTCCTCTCCTCCCACCTTCCTCCTCCTCCTCCTCCTCCTCCAGGTTCCCCAGCAACGTCACCTTCATCCAGGTGAGTCTCCCTCACACGCCACACCTGAGCCTCTGACATCATCACCGCCCTGCTGACATCACTGCTCTCTGACTCCTCCCACAGGGGGACTACGTGTCGAGGCGGGAGTGGTGGGCTGGGCGTGGCCAGTATGACGTCATCATGTGTCTGGGCGTGACCAAATGGGTGCAGCTACAGTCGGGCGACGGGGGCGTGGCCACACTGTTCAGACGGGCCTATCAGAGCCTGTCGTCGGGCGGATTATTCATGCTGGAGCCACAACCATGGAGCAGCTACAGCCACAGCAAGAAGGCCTCGGTAACCCCTTTATTTATATATGTGTGTATGTGAGTGTGTGTATATATTTATGTACAAATACACACTAAAACAAAGTGGTCTGCTTTAGGAGGCGACGGATCGTAACTTCAGGAGTTTGAGACTGAGACCTGAACAGTTCACCTGCTACCTGACTGACAGTGTGGGCTTCACCTCATACAGACTCATCACACACACAGGTACACACACACACACACACACACACACACACACACAGGCACACACACAGGCACAGGTACATACTTGCACACAGGTACACACTTGCACACAGGTACACACACACACACACACACACACAGGTACATACTTGCACACAGGTATACACACACATACAGGTACATACTTGCACACAGGTACATACACACACATACAGGTACATACTTGCACACAGGTACATACACACACATACAGGTACATACTTGCACACAGGTACATACACACACATACAGGTACATACTTGCACACAGGTACATACACACACATACAGGTACATACTTGCACACAGGTACATACACACACATACAGGTACATACTTGCACACAGGTACACACACACACACACAGGTACATACTTGCACACAGGTACACACACACACACACACACAGGTACATACTTGCACACAGGTACACACACACAGGTACATACTTGCACACAGGTACACACACACACACACAGGTACATACATGCACACATACACACACACACAGGTACATACTTGCACACAGGTACACACACACAGGTACATACTTGCACACACAGGTACATACACACACACACAGGTACATACTTGCACACAGGTACACACACACACAGGTACATACTTGCACACAGGTACACACACATAGGTACATACATGCACACAGGTACACACACACACACACAGGTACATACATGCACACAGGTACACACACACACATACACACAGGTACACATACACACACAGGTACACACACTGGGGCAGCTGTAGCTCATGGGGGGAGGTCATCCTGAAACCACGAGGTAGCCAGTTCTTCTTCCTCTAACGTGATCTGATTAGTGCATTCTTCCAGGTAACCAGCGGCCAATCTACCTGTTCCACAAAGGCCCCGCCCAGAGGAAGTGATGTCACCAGGACAGGATGTGACACATCTCTCTTTGAGGCACCAGTTTCTATGGCGACCACCCTGGACAGACAGGTGGAGAAGAGGAAGCTGATTGGACGCTGTATTTCTGACTCGTGAGCTCGTAGCTGATTGGTTGACCGGTCGAGCCGGTTTGATGACATCACAGACCACCGTCTGCGAGGGTTTCTATCACTCATCAAGCCAGAGCAAAGGATTGTGGGACCCTGTCCGCCCGCTGGCCTCTGATTGGACACTGGACACTGACAGGAAGTGACGCAGGCTTCAGAGCATTTCATTGTTTAACAGTTTTTTGTCAAAATGAATGGATGGTTTTGTTGAGATTAAAGCTGCAGGTAACTTTTATCTCGTCTGATGATGTCATCGATCACTCCAACATATCAGATCATTAATGTTGTTATTGATCCTCACGAATACAAGATTACGGATGATAAACAGGTTCCGTGTAATTGGATAAGTAAGATCTTATCTGGTAAGATCTGGACGCCAGAGCCTGAGAGAAGGGGGTGGGGCCAGAAGGAAATAACTCACTGGGTGTCTCTCTCCCAGTGAAACCAGTTCACTGAGCCACAGACTGCTGCTGTTACTGGGAGACTGTAGGACTATATACACACACATTCACATAAACTGAAGGTGTCAGATGAATCAAGTTTGATTGACAGCTCACCTACTGGGAGGAGTCTACAGGAAATGACATATTACACACAATATGACATCACAGATCACATGGTGTAGAGTTAGAGAACGAGTGCCCTTTTAAAAGATCAGCTTTTAAGTGTAAGAAAAACTCTGCACTGATTGGTCAGGAGCACCTGAGGCTTATGGGTAATGGCTTATGGCTACTCCTTCTCAAGCCCCTCCTTTTCTACGTCAGGGCTCCCGTAGCGGAGCTGAGTTTATGTTGACTTTAGGACATATTGAAGATTGAGGGGGGTCTCCTCGATACCCCTGTGAGGGAGGAGCTAGTAGTTAGGACTGTAGGGGGCTCCTAGACTCCATGCCCAGTAACCCTCTACTGGCCCAGTAACCCCTCTACTGGCCCAGTAATCCCTCTACTGGCACAGTAACCCCTCTACTGGTCCAGTAACTCCTCTACTGGCCCAGTAACCTCTCTACTGGTCCAGTAACCTCTCTACTGACCCAGTAACCACTCTACTGGCCCAGTAACCCCTCTACTGGCCCAGCAACCCCTCTACTGGCCCAGCAACCTCTCTACTGGCCCAGCAACCCCTCTACTGGCCCAGCAACCTCTCTACTGGCCCAGCAACCCCTCTACTAGCCCAGCAACCCCTCTACTGGCCCAGTAACCTCTCTACTGGCCCAGTAACCTCTCTACTGGCCCAGTAACCTCTCTACTGGCCCAGTAACCCCTCTACTGGCCCAGTAACCCCTCTACTGGCCCAGTAACCCCTCTACTGGCCCAGTAACCCCTCTACTGGCCCAGTAACCTCTCTACTGGTCCAGTAACCTCTCTACTGGTCCAGCAACCCCTCTACTGGCCCAGCAACCCCTCTACTGGCCCAGTAACCTCTCTACTGGCAACACAGATTATCTGTGTGTGTGTGTGTGTGTGTGTGTGTGTGTGTGTGTGTGTGTGTGTGTGTGTGTGTGTGTGTGTGTGTGTGTGTGTGTGTGTGTGTGTGTGTGTGTGTGTGTGTGTGTGTGTGTGTGTGTGTGTGTGTGTGTGTGTGTGTGTGTGTGTGTGTGTGTGTGTGTGTGTGTGTGACTAATATTATTCTAAACTATTGACCGTGACTGTTGAGAACACAAACAGACACACACACAGAGTGAAAACAGAAGCCAACAGAACAGAAGCCAACTTCATATTGTTCATGAAGATGTTTTGAATATAATAAAAAAGATGCTGCAGAGATCTAGAGGTGAACTCTGCCTGTCTCTCTCCCTGTCTGCCTGTCTCTCTCCCTGTCTGCCTGCCTGTCTGTCTGTCTGCCTGTCTGCCTGCCTGTCTGTCTGTCTGTCTGTCTGTCTGTCTGTCTGTCTGTCTGCCTGTCTCTCTCCCTGTCTGCCTGCCTGCCTGCCTGCCTGCCTGCCTGCCTGCCTGCCTGCCTGCCTGCCTGCCTGCCTGCCTGCCTGCCTGCCTGCCTCCCTGCCTGCCTGTCTGCCTGCCTGCCTGCCTGTCTGTCTGTCTCTCACCATCCGTCAATACCAATTTACTACTTTAATTTTTTTTAAATATATTTTAAATATTTGAACATTTTAAATATTTTAAACTTTGTAATGTTTTTTATATTTTAAACTTTGTAATATTTCTAATATTTTAAGATATGTAATATTTTAATATTTGTAATAAGCCGTGAGATGAAACATTTTAAAACTTGTGACATCATCTCAGACTGAACGGCTCCACGCTGAAAGGCATCATGGGAAACGTAGGAAACGAGGGTCAGGGACCGTGACCGACACCACTTCCTGTCTGCTGCTGGAATGTCCCGAGCGGCCAATCGGAGGCCAGCATTCACAGAGAAGAGACGCACAGGAAGTTGAGGGAGGAGCGCACAGGAAGAGGAGCTTCTGCAGGGGCGGGGTCAAAGGTCACACGGGTGTGTCAGCCATGGAGACATGACCCACAATGCTTTGGGGCTGACAGAGAGACAGAGGAGAGGAGAGAGGAAGCACAGGTTCATCCAGGAGAGGAGAGGAGAGGAGCTCAGTGTATCCTAAGATGTCCCCCAGCAGTCTAGGCCTGTAGCCTCACACCCTCCTCCTCCCATCACTCCCCCCCCCCGCCCCCCGCGCCTCCTTCTCCCCCCACCTCCTCCTCCTCCTCACCCCATTCTCACCTCCTCAGGTTGTTTTGTTCTCTCTGTGTTCGTTCACACCTCCTGAGAGAACAGGAGCTGATACCTGAGCCTTTATCCTGGGGGGGGGGGGGGGGGGTGTATCTGCCTCCTTTCATCTGAGCTGTGACATCATCGTCTCTCTCACAATGTCTCTCAACCTGTCTCACCTGGGACAAAGAAACCAGACAGACAGACAGACAGACAGACGTTATTCCGTCTGTATATGTAATATTGTGGATTATTTTTCTTCTTTACTGTTTGTTTATATTAACCATACCTCATATTTAAATACACTTTCACATAACACTTACATTCCATGCACTTTATCTCATCTTATTTTAACTTTAATTTTATATCAATTGTACACATTCATCCATTCATTTCCATTTATTGCACTCTGTTTACTGTTAAATGTTAAATGTTTATTGTTAAATGTTATGCACCTTCTACCAGGACAAATTCCTTGAATGTGAAAACAAAAACAACAATAAATGGTTCTGATTCTGATGGGTTTTATTTGCACTCCTGCAATTTCCTGCAGGACTAATAAAGGATTATCTTATCATGCATTTTTATATTTATATATTTACACATTTATATATTTACACACACAATATTTTAATAGATACTGAATATTAACATCGTGACTATTTTTGTTTTATTCACAGTTATGAGGTAAAAGCATAACTGTAATGCTTGGGTAACTTATAACATGTAACTTATTTATATATTTTATTATTGTAGTTTTAAGTGTTATTTAATCAAATGTTGGTGCTTTTAGTTAATTTGTTAAATAAATACAGGATTTAATCATTATTAGAATTCATAATATTATTATTAAAGATCGACAGACACATTCCTTCACAGCTCTGATGATTGACGGCTCGGACAGCCAATCACAGCCGTAGGAGGGGGCGTGGCCTCTGCATCCCTCCAGGAGGAAACTTGAGTCTTTTGTCCCAACTTTGTGTGCGCTGGTTCCTGGAGGTCTGGACTGGGACCACTGGAAGCACTGGGACCCGCACGGAGCGCGGACTGGTCTGGACGGACCTGCTGCCTGTCTGTGTGTGTGTCTGTGTGTGTGTGTCTGTGTCTGTGTCTGTGTGTGTGTGTGTGTGTGTGTGTGTTTGTTTGTTTGTTTCGGGACCCTCCGACACACCGACCCTTCTCCGCTCACCAGGCCGCCTCTCAGAGCTCCTCTCCCGGTCTCAGGGGCAGCCACGCCCCGCAGTCTCTCCTGGAGGAGATCACGTTTTGTAATGTAGGAGTGAGAGGAGTGAGAGGAGTGAAAGGAGTGAGAGGAGGCCTCCCTTTTCTTTTGGAACCCCTTCTTCACGTTTCACGGCGTCCATCTTGAAAAGTTTCGGATTCTTTCTGAACTAAAGAATTTCTTTGGCTCCAATGAGGCGCGCGCGGCCGACAGGGTGCGCGCGCAGCTGACGGACAGCGGTCAGGGATCGATAGGTGTGATCGGGGTCCGGGTCTGGATGGAGGCTCAGAGGGGTCCTGCGGCCCCGGGCCGGGCCGCCTCGTCCTGCGGGCTCCTGCTGCTCCTCCTCCCGCTGCTGCTGCTGGGCTGCTGCGGAGCAGAAGAAGGTACTTCACCTGTAGTACTGCACCTGTAGTACTGCACCTGTAGTACTGCACCTGTAGTACTGTACCCGTAGTACTGTACCCGTAGTACTGTACCTGTAGTACTTCACCTGTAGTACTGTTCCTGTTGTACTGTACCTGTAGTACTTCACCTGTAGTACCTGTAGTACTTCACCTGTAGTGCTGTACCTGTAGTTCTGTACCTGTAGTACTTCACCTGTAGTACTGTACCTGTAGTACTGCACATGTAGTACTTCACCTGTTGTACTGTACCTGTAGTACTCTACTGTCAGAGAACTTCTTCAGAACATCAGATCTGTGAGGTTCTGCCTGCTGGAGAACCCTTACTGAAGGTTCCTTCCAGAACATTTAATTACAACACCAAATATTACAACCTCTAAAAACGATTTCACTTTCTTGAAATATTTATATATCTATATAGATATATAGATATCTATATAGATATATAAATATATATCTATATCTATATAGATATATATCTATATCTATATCTATATAGATATATATATATATCTATATTACATTACATTACATTTCATTTAGCTGACGCTTTTATCCAAAGCGACTTACAAGAAGTGCATTCTACCGTTTACAACAAGAATCAGAACAAGAATCAAGAAGGTACAATTTCGTCCAAAAGTTCAACTACAAAGTGCTATCAGTAAGAGCCATTTCAGTGCTACTATAGTGCTACATCCTTTATTCAAGGTATAGTCGGAAAAGATGTGTTTTTAGTTTGCGACGGAAGATGTAGAGACTTTCTGATGTCCTGATGTCAATGGGGAGCTCATTCCACCATCGAGGAGCCAGGACAGAGAACAGTCGAGACTTTGTTGAGTGTTTAGCTCTCAGTGACGGAGCTACAAGGTGATTGGCAGAAGCCGAGCGGAGCGCACGAGTTGGAGTGTAAGGTTTTACCATGTCCTGGATGTAGACTGGACCAGATCTGTTCGTAGCACGGTACGCCAGTACCAATGTTTTGAAGCGGATGCTATATATATATATATATATATAAATATATATATATATATATATATATAAATATACATACATGTGTGCCTGTCTGTCTGACTCTACCTGTCTGTCTCTCAGAGGTCCTGCTGAACACCAAGCTGGAGACGTCAGACCTCGGGTGGACCAACCATCCAGCTGAAGATCCTCAGGTACATCCGGTTAGCTCCCCGCTAACGGCTACCATTCATGTCAATGGAGAATGCTAGCCCATAACCCCCTCCCCCTGTGCAGTGGGAGGAGCTGAGCGGCCTGGACGAGGAGGCGACCAGCGTGAGGACCTATGAGATCTGCACGCCGGACAGCCCGTCCTCCTATTGGCTGAGGACCCGCTGGATCCCTCGCCAGGCGGCAAGCAGCATCTACGTGGAGATCCGGTTCACCATGATGGAGTGCGCCAGTCTGAACCGGCGGCACTGCAAGGAGACCTTTGACCTCTACAGCTTCCAGAGCGACAGCGACGAGGCCACGCCCACCCACCCGGCCTGGATGGAGACCCCGTACGCCAAGGTGTCCACGCTGGCGGCCGACCAGCTGATGTCGCGGAGCGAGCGGCGCTCCAACCTGCGGCTGCTGCGGCTGCAGCGGCTGCAGGGGGCGGGGCTCTACCTGGCCTTCCGCAGCCAGGGCGCCTGCATGGCACTGCTCGCCGTGCGCGTCTTCTACAGGAAGTGCCCCCCCCTCTGTCGCGCCTTCGCCTCCTTCCCCGAGACCGTCCCCCACTCACTGGTGGAGCAGGTCAGCCAGGATAATCCTTTTATTTTGAAAAGTAAAATCACCATCAGCATGTAGTTCCTGTCATTTGTTTACAAAATAAAAGCTTCAACGTGTAGTTTATAAAATAAAAGTATTATTTAGTTTACAAAATAAAAGCTTCAACATGTAGTTTATTGAATAAAAGTATTTTTTAGTTTACAAAATACAAGTTTTGAAATGTAGTTTATAAAATAAAAGTATTATAGAGTTTAGTTTGGAAAATAAAAGCTTCAACGTGTAGTTTATAAAATAAAAATATTATTTAGTTTACAAAATAAAAGCATCAACATGTAGTTTATAAAATAAAAGTATTATATAGTTTAGTTTACAAAATAAAAGCTTAAACATGTAGTTTATAAAGTAAAAAGTATTATTTAGTTAAGAAATAAAAAAAATAAAAGCTTTTATCATTTAATTAACAAAGTAAAAACGTAAAGTACATTTATTTATAACGATTTATGTGTGTGTGGGTGTGCGTGCTGCAGGCTCAAGGTGTGTGTGTGGAGAACGCTGTGACCCCCCCCGGCGAGCAGTCTCAACCTCCCAGCATGCTTTGCGGTGAGGATGGGCAGTGGGTGGGGCAACCGACATCCAGCTGCTCCTGTCGCCCCGGATACGAGGCGGGAGACACCAACGTGCGCTGTCGAGGTGTGTGTGTGTGTGTGTGTGTGTGTGTGTGTGTGTGTGTGTGTGTGTGTGTGTGTGTGTGTGTGTGTGTGTGTGTGTGTGTGTGTGTGTGTGTGTGTGTGTGTGTGTGTGTGTGTGTGTGTGTGTGTGTGTGTGTGTGTGTGTGTGTGTGTGTGTGTGTGTGTGTGTGTGTGTGTGTGTGTGTGTGTGTGTGTGTGTGTGTGTGTGTGTGACATCCTGGCAGCACTTTCCACATCCTGTTGAAGCCAAGGTCACTTCCTGTCTCTCATTGTCCTCCTGGTGTCTCTGGGATCCGGTCTCCAGAAGCTAGCCCTGTAGAGGTCTGAGACCTGATCTAGAAGCTAACCCTGTAGAGGTCTGAGACCTGATCCAGAAGCTAACCCTGTAGAGGTCTGAGACCTGATCCAGAAGCTAACCCTGTAGAGGTCTGAGACCTGATCCAGAAGCTAACCCTGTAGAGGTCTGAGACCTGATCCAGAAGCTAACCCTGTAGAGGTCTGAGACCTGATCCAGAACCCTGTGTGTCCGCAGCTTGTCCCTCGGGTCAGTTCAAGGCGGGTTCAGGACTCGGGGTCTGCGTCCCGTGTCCAGACCGGAGCAACACTCTGATCCCAGGCTCCGCCTACTGCCTCTGCCACCCCGGTTACCACCGAGCCGACTCCGACCCGCCGCACGCCGCCTGCACACGTAAGACTCTTCTTCCTGTTTCCCAGAATGCAACTCTCCTCGCCGTGAGATCACCCCAATTTAGTTTTAGAGAGAAATAAATTATCTGCCTGTGAGTCTAAACTCTGGGCTCCTGATAGACCCCTTGACCTCTGCCCCCCAGGCCCCCCCTCTGCCCCCCGCTCCATTGTGAGTCAGATCAACGACACCTCGGTGACTCTGGAGTGGAGCGAGCCGCTGGACCGAGGCGGACGAGGAGACCTGGTCTACAGAGTCCTCTGCTCCAGCTGTGGGGCCGCATCCAAGGTACAGAACCACGTAGACCACAACCATGTAGGCTAGGTGCACCAGAACCACTGTGACTAGTAGACCAGTAAGATAAGACCTAGTGGACCAGTCTCCTCCTCTGACTCCTCCCCCTGCTGCTTCCTCTCCAGGGATTGGCCGCTTCCTGTTCCCCGTGTGGCGACAGCGTTCTGTACCGTCCGGCGCAGCGAGGACTGACTCAGCGCCGCGTCTCCGTGTGGGGACTCCGCCCACACACCCAGTACACCTTCACCGTCCAATCACTGAACGGTGTCTCTGCTCTGAGCCAATCAGAGCCGTGCTCTGACAGAGTCAACGTCACCACCAGCAGAGACGGTACTTCATATGTATACGTAGACTACATTACCCAGAAGGCCTTGCAAACGACTTATTGTTTAATAATAATACAATTAATAATAACAATATCATTCATAATAACTGTGTGTGTAGTTCCTCCTCCGGTGTCCGGCCTCAGGAGGGCGGCGGCCTCTGAGTCCAGTCTGTCTCTAGAGTGGAACGTTCCACTTCTGCAGAACCAGTACCAGATCCTGGACTACCAACTCCGCTACAGCCCCAAGGTACACACACACACACACACACACACACACACACACACACACACACACACACACACACACACACACACACACACACAGATGTATTGCTGATGTCTTGCTGATGTC
This sequence comes from Cottus gobio, assembly GCA_023566465.1. Taxonomy (NCBI): domain Eukaryota; kingdom Metazoa; phylum Chordata; class Actinopteri; order Perciformes; family Cottidae; genus Cottus; species Cottus gobio. The sequence goes on from CM042233.1 coordinate 227,899, forward strand.
ATCAGGACAACGAGGAGGCGGGGCAGTGGCAGTACGTGTCCAGCAGGTCTTCTTCGGTGGTGCTGACGGGGCTCCAGCGGGCGGCAAGGTATCGGGTTCAGGTCAGAGCTCGTTCACAGGCCGGATACGGGTCCTTCAGCTCGGAGGGAGGCTTCAACACCCTGCCTGATGGTGAGACACCTGTCTGCCTGTCTGTCTGTCACCACATCATGGGGTAGAGAATCTGGACGAGGGTGGACATAAACACACGGCCAAGGAAACTCAACTGGTTTCAGAGAAAGAGAATAAAGCTGCTAGAACGTTCCAGCCAATCAGCTGACTGGGATCTAAGAGAACATCTTTGGAAAGAACTAAAGATCCGAGTTCACTGATCAGGATGTGAAGATGTTTGTGGAAGAATGAGCCAAAATCACACCTAAGCAACGAGACTAGTACACATACAGGTGTGTGTGTGTCTGTCTGTCTGACTGTCTGTCTGCGTCCTGTCTGTCCTCTGAAGGTGTTGGTTCTCAGAGGGTGGTGACGGTGGTTCTCGTCTCCATGGGGGTTCTGGTGCTCATCGCTACAGTGATACTGGCTCTGTGCTGTTACCGGTAAGAACGCTTCATTTCTTTTACACCGTAGAACCGCTAGGAGGCGTTCACACCGTAGAACCGCTAGGAGGCGTTCACACCGTAGAACCGCTAGGAGACGTTCACACCGTAGAACCGCTAGGAGGCGTTCACACCGTAGAACCGCTAGGAGGCGTTCACACCGTAGAACCGCTAGGAGGCGTTCACATCGTAGAACCGCTAGGAGACGTTCACACCGTAGAACCGCTAGGAGGCGTTCACACCGTAGAACCGCTAGGAGACGTTCACATATAGAACCGCTAGGAGACGTTCACACGTAGAACCGCTAGGAGACGTTCACACGTAGAACCGCTAGGAGACGTTCACACGTAGAACCGCTAGGAGACGTTCACACGTAGAACCGCTTGGAGACGTTCACACGTAGAACCGCTAGGAGACGTTCACACGTAGAACCGCTAGGAGGCGTTCACACGTAGAACCGCTTGGAGACGTTCACATCGTAGAACCGCTAGGAGACGTTCACACGTAGAACCGCTAGGAGACGTTCACACGTAGAACCGCTAGGAGACGTTCACACGTAGAACCGCTTGGAGACGTTCACATCGTAGAACCGCTAGGAGACGTTCACATCGTAGAACCGCTAGGAGACGTTCACACGTAGAACCGCTTGGAGACGTTCACACGTAGAACCGCTAGGAGACGTTCACACCGTAGAACCGCTAGGAGACTTTCGCATGTAGAACCGCTAGGAGACGTTCACATATAGAACCGCTAGGAGGCGTTCACACTGTAGAACCGCTAGGAGACGTTTGCATGTAGAACCGCTAGGAGACGTTCACACTGTAGAACCGCCGGGGATCGAACCGCCGACCCTCTGATTGAAGGACGGACCTGCTAACCACTGAACCAGAACAATGGAGACCCCTCGTATAAGCGTACACACGTTGAGAAGATGAAGAGATACAGACAGATAATAACGTGTCTGTCTGCCTGTCTGTCTGTTTCTCTCTCTCCCTCCTGTCTGTCTGCCTGTCTGTCTCTCTCTCCCTCCCTCCTGTCTGTCTCTCCATCAGCAGGAGGGTGAAGGACTCGGATCTGAGTGATAAAAGTGGACACTACCAGATGGGACAGAGTGAGTTTTAGTTCGAACCAATCAGAGTATTGATGGTGAGGAAGATGGTGGTGAGAATGTTGAAGATAATGGTGATGAAGATGATGATGGTGGTGGTGTGAAGGATGGTGAGGATGATGGTGGTGAGGAGAAGGAGGATGGTGATGGCGTTAATGATAATGAATATGTTAATGATGATGAACATGTGATAAATGATGATTCCGTTATAGCGATGAAGGTGTACATCGACCCGTTTACGTACGAGGACCCCAACGAGGCGGTGAGGGAGTTCGCCAAAGAGATCGAGGCGTCTTTTGTGAAGATCGAGGAAGTGATCGGAGCAGGTGAGCATCATTCTTTACCTGGGGAACCCGTAGGGAACCTTTAGGATCTGTAAGGAACCTGTAGGGAGCCTTAGATGAACCTTTAGGGTCTGTAAGGAACCTTTAGGGTCTGTAAGGAACCTTAGAGGAACCTTTAGGATCTGTAAGGAACCTGTAGGGAACCTTAGATGAACCTTTATGGTATGTAAGGAACCTTTAGGGTCTGTAAGGAACCTTAGATGAACCTTAACTCGTATGTACCTGTCCAGGTGTGTATTCATATCTCGTACCTGTCCAGGTGAGTTTGGCGAGGTGTGTCGAGGGCGCCTGAGGGTCCCGGGCCGGAAGGAGAACTACGTGGCGATCAAGACGCTGAAGGGCGGGTACACAGACAAGCAGAGGCGGGACTTCCTGTCGGAGGCGTCCATCATGGGTCAGTTCCAGCACCCCAACATCATCCACCTGGAGGGCGTCATCACCACTTCCTGTCCCGTCATGATCCTCACCGAGTTCATGGAGAACGGAGCGCTGGACAGTTTCCTGAGGGTGAGACGGGCAGCAATGACACTACGTCTCACAATCTCTGTCCACCTGTCTCACGGCCACTCGTCTGTCTGCAGGTGAATGACGGACAGTTCACCAGCATCCAGCTGGTGGGGATGCTGCGCGGCATCGCGGCGGGCATGAAGTACCTGTCCGACATGGGCTTCGTCCACAGAGACCTGGCAGCTCGCAACATCCTGGTCAACTCCAACCTGGTCTGCAAGGTGAGACTGTGTGCCCACCTGTCTGTCTGCACACCTGTCTGTCTACCCACCTGTCTGTGTGATCAGCTGTGTTTGTGCTTTCAGGTGTCAGATTTCGGTCTCAGCAGGTTTCTGACTGAGAACTCTTCCGACCCGACGTACACCAGCTCTCTGGTAGGTCAGCTGACTAACATCCCCCATGATGCTCTCTGTTCACACCTGAATGACGCTCGTTGAAAGTCTACAGCTCTGTAGCCCAATTCTTCATAAAGAGCTGAAAATGTTGTTTGACTGTAAAATCTGTAAACTATTTATTTTTACTCAGCTTATTTAAAAATGTTCTAATGAGCCTTAAAGGGACAGTACGCCTCTCCAGACTCCAAGTCCCCCTCTCTTGTTCATTAGCTTAGCATAGTGTGGAAACAACATGGCCGCCACACAGAGGTAAACAACACGTTGATGAATGCTCATATTATGTTGATATTGTTTTACCTGACTTATCAGGATGAGTGCTAATAAATAGCCATGCTTTAATTTTGAAAGGCTATCTGTCTGTCTCGTCCCCAGGGAGGGAAGATTCCTATTCGCTGGACGGCCCCTGAAGCCATCGCCTACAGGTGAGCCTCAGCCTGCAGGTGAGGATGCGTGTTGAGTTCATAAAGGTCATTGCTCCATTTTCTCTGACTCAGGAAGTTCACCTCCGCCAGCGATGGGTGGAGCTACGGCATCGTCATGTGGGAGGTGATGTCATACGGGGAGCGGCCATATTGGGACATGAGCAACCAGGACGTAAGACACCCAACTCTGTCTGTCTGCCTGCCTGTCTCTCTGTCTGTCTGTCTCTCTGTCTGTCTCCTGTCTGTCTGTCTCCTACCTGTCTCTCTCTCTCTCCGTCAGGTGATCAACGCCATAGAGCAGGACTACCGTCTGCCCCCCCCCCCTGAGTGCCCCGCCTCCCTTCATGCTCTCATGCTGGACTGCTGGCAGAAGGAACGAGCCAATCGGCCGAGGTTCTGCGACGTGGTGTCTGCTCTTGATAGGCTGATCCGAAACCCCGCCTCCCTGAAGGTGACGCTCCCAGAGGGTCGCAGGTGAGACTATATATATGTGTCTGTCTGTCCCTCAGCTTGTCTCACTCTCCCTGTCTGTCCCCCAGCGTGTCTCACTCTCCCTGTCTGTCCCTCAAAATGTCTCACTCTCCCTGTCTGTCTCTCAGCGTGTCTCACTCTCCCTGTCTGTCTCTCAGCGTGTCTCACTCTCCCTGTCTGTCTCTCTGCGTGTCTCACTCTCCCTGTCTGTCTCTCTGCGTGTCTCACTCTCCCTGTCTGTCTCTCAGCGTGTCTCACTCTCCCTGTCTGTCTCTCAGCGTGTCTCACTCTCCCTGTCTGTCTCTCAGCGTGTCTCACTCTCCCTGTCTGTCTCTCAGCGTGTCTCACTCTCCCTGTCTGTCTCTCAGCGTGTCCCAGCCCCTGCTGGACCAGCGTGTCCTCCCGTCCCTCTCGTCCTGCGGGTCCGTCTCCGAGTGGCTTCGGGCGTTAAAGATGGAGCGATACGAGCAGAGCTTCCTGCAGTCTGGGTTCACGAGCCTGGAGGTCGTCTCCCAGCTCGACACCGAGTAAGTAGATACACATATACATATGTGTATATATATACAGTCAGGTCCATAAATATTTGGACATTGACACATTTTTCATTATTTTGGCTCTGTACACCACAACAATGGAGTTGTAATGAAAAAATCAAGATGTGCTTTAAGTGCAGACTTTCAGCTTTAATTTGAGGGTATTTACATCCAAATCAGGTGAACGGTGTAGGAATTACAACAAATTAAAATGTGGCCACCCTCTTTTTAAGGGACCAAAAGTAATTGGACAATTGGCTGATCAGCTGTTTCAAGGTCAGGTGTGTGTAATTCCCTCTATTTCATTTACAAGGAGTAGATAAAAGGGTCTTGGGTTCATTTCAGGTGTGGTATTTGTGTTTGGAATCTGTTGCGGTCAACTCTCAATATGAAGTCCAAAGAGCTGTCACTATCAGTGAAGCAAGCCATCATTAGGCTGAAAAATCAAAACAAAACCATCAGAGAGATAGCAGACACATTAGGTGTGGCCAAATCAACTGTTTGGTACATTCTTAAGAAGAAAGAACGCACTGGTGAGCTCAGCTACACCAAAAGACCTGGAAGACCACAGAAGACAACTGTGGTGGATGACAGAAGAATCATTTCCCTGGTGAAGAAAAACCCCTTCACAACAGTTGGCCAGATCAAGAACACTCTCCAGGAGGTAGGTGTATCTGTGTCAAAGTCGACAATCAAGAGAAGACTTCACCAGAGTAAATACAGAGGGTTCACCACAAGATGTAAACCATTGGTGAGCCTCAAAAACAGGAAGACCAGATTAGAGTTTGCCAAAAAACATCTAAAAGAGCCTGTACAGTTCTGGAAGAACATCCTATGGACAGATGAGACGAAGATAAACTTGTACCAGAATGATGGGAAGAGAAGAGTATGGAGAAGGAAAGGAACTGCTCATGATCCAAAGCATACCACCTCATCAGTGAAGCATGGTGGAGGTAGTGTTATGGCGTGGGCATGTATGGCTGCCAATGGAACTGGTTCCCTCGTATTTATTGATGATGTGACTGCTGACAAAAGTAGCAGGATGAATTCGGAAGTGTTTCGGGCAATATTATCTGCTCATATTCAGCCAAATGCTTCAGAACTCATTGGACGGCGCTTCACAGTGCAGATGGACAATGACCCGAAGCATACTGCGAAAGCAACCAAGGAGTTTTTTAAGGCAAAGAAGTGGAATGTTCTGCAATGGCCAAGTCAATCACCTGACCTGAATCCAATTGAGCATGCATTTCACTTGCTGAAGACAAAACTGAAGGGAAAATGCCCCAAGAACCAGCAGGAACTGAAGACTGTTGCAGTAGAGGCCTGGCAGAGCATCACCAGGGACGAAACCCAGCGTCTGGTGATGTCTATGGAATCCAGACTTCAGGCTGTCATTGACTGCAAAGGATTTTCAACAAAGTATTAAAAGTGACAATTAGATTTATGATTATATTAATTTGTCCAATTACTTTTGGTCCCTTAAAAAGAGGGTGGCCACATTTTAATTTGTTGTAATTCCTACACCGTTCACCTGATTTGGATGTAAATACCCTCAAATTAAAGCTGAAAGTCTGCACTTAAAGCACATCTTGATTTTTTCATTTCAACTCCATTGTTGTGGTGTACAGAGCCAAAATAATGGAAAATGTGTCAATGTCCAAATATTTATGGACCTGACTGTACATATATACACACACGTGTGTGTGTATATACATATGTGTATATTTTTCTATCTATCTATCTATAGATATGCGTTAAGATGCGTCTTCATCTGTTTCCATAGCGACCTGCTCAGAGTGGGCGTGACCCTCGCCGGACACCAAAAGAAAATCCTGTCCTCCGTCCAGACGCTCAGGGTCCACGAAGCCCCGCCCACACTGCTCTACTGACCAATCGCAGCCCTGTCCAAAACCACTACACTTAGGGGGATGCTGAGCCACGCCCACTCTTTTTAACCACTGAACATTTTCAGAGCCAGATGACTGTGAGACTCCGCCTCCTGATGGTCAGACCAATGAGACTGTGACGTCTAAGAAGCGTACAGGTCGTTATGTACTTCATTTTGTTTGACACAGGGGCAACAGGACTCCGCCCCGTTCTTAATCTGACGAGCACCGGATTGGTCCACCGCTCAGGAAAACCAAAGCTCCTCCTACTGGTTCAGGTGTTATAATCCTGCTCCAAACCCTGGACTCACCGGCCAATCAGCAGCCAGCACAGCAGACGTAGGTCTCTTATTGGACAAAGAGATGTTTCAACCGCCCCCTTTGGCCCTGCTGCTATCGCCCCGCCCACTTAAGGGAGCACAGCTGGGATTGGTTCTCAGCCCGCTCCTGCACACAGAAACCCTGTGTTGGTTCTGGTTTTGCTGGTTTGGATCCGTCCTCGCTGCAGCATCAACGGGTCCGAAGCCCAGAAGACGGACTACATTCTGACCTCTACTGGCTTCTGTGACAACTAGAACCGGACGGTTTAGTGGCCGACGAAACAAACAAACCCCTTTCCAGGAAGAGCCGATGATCAAAACAAGCGCTCCCAAACTGCGACCAGAAGGGAAGGGTTAGCCTCATTATGTTAGCCTAACCGTAACCCTGGAAACCAAAACAAACACAGGAATCCAAACGACTTTCTGGTAATCTCCGTTATTGAGGAGTTCTTCATCTGGACTAGGAAGTCCAGACGGGAGACGGTTCTGACGGGTCCACGTGTTCCGGAGATGTTTCAGCATCAAACTCTTCCTGATCTGTTATGGATATTATGGGATGGCCTCCAAAAACAGAGAGGAACCTTTTGAGCAAATCTTCCGTCAATAGTTAAGATTAACTTCTGTGGAAGTGTTTCCTCCAGCTTTGGTTCCAAATGAACGTGATCCTTCAGGTTATGGAAGTCTGTGGACTCCTGGACGTCTTCAGGGAGACGCTGACGTCCGGTACAGAACTTTGAGAAGGACTACGAGTTTATTTTATTATTTTATTGAGCCCATCTGAGGATCTAGTCCTGAAGTGAAAGTGAACCGGTGGTCCACCCGGATTCATTCATTAATTTTGAGCGTTTCACTTTCTACCTTCTGGAACAAAACCACTGCAGAGAAAATCGAGTTTGTCCATTTAAGATGATTTCATAATCAACAGTGGTTTTAACAGGTCTTTAAAAAGTCCCAGATCCAGGACTCTGGGTCTGGTTCAGGTTTCAGGACGACGGTTTTGTTTTTTAGCACTTTTTGTACCCGATGTTTGATCATGTTTTAAAGCATCAATGTTTTTATAGTAAAGTCATTTTGTAAGAAAAGATTTGTCTCGTTTTTTAAACGGAGATCAAAGAGGTCTGATGAAGGTCCAAGGGTCTTCTGGACCAAAGGACCCGGTGAGTGTCACTCTGGAATGTCTTCATATCAGGGTATCGGCTGTCAATGAACCAGACCTGCTGAGATCTTAGACCAGGTCTGGAACCAGGAGGCTCCTGAATCATCGTAGCCACCCAGCCTGTTCGGTTCTCTGTCAGCCAATCACAATAATGAGGAAGTGTCCTGTCCTTGATGAAGAGTCTGCGAGGTCTCCTAACTTAGAACCTCAGAAGGGTTAGAAGGTCTTCGTACGTCCTGGTTACATTACATTTATAAGAGACTTACATGATATACAGTAGACCGTAGACACAGCAACGGTGAGCAATGAGGGTTAAGTGTCTTGTTCAAGGACACAACGACATGGACTGGGGGAGTCGGGGTTTGAACCACCGACCCTCTGATTGAAAGACAGACCTGCTAACCACTGATCCACATTCGTGGTTCACGATCACGTGGATCATATACATCAGGGTTGTACCTTTACCAAAGTACTAACGGTAATATACTACCTTTACTGAAGTACTATCGATAATATAGTACTTCTTCCTGCTAGCAGTACAAGTATTGTCATGCCTTGGCAGAGAGAGAGATATTTGTCGTCCTGCTCTGTGTCTCTGCAAGACGAGCAGTACTGACAGCTCTGGTGCCTCAATAAGTGTGTTGTGCAGTTTAACATTTCCAGTCTTTGGAAAACCTGTAAACTCTTCAAGGACCCTCTGGAACCACACTTAGAACCCATGAAGGACACTCGGAAACTCCCCAATAACCCATGAATTCTCAACCTAGAACCATCTAGATTAGAAGTCTTGAAACCCCATCACATGGCTGTTAGAACTTCCTTAAGAACCTCGGAAGCACCTGGTACCTCTCCAACAACTTTAACATTATCCTTTAGAACCTCTAAAGCACCTGGTACCTCTCCAACAACTCTTACATGTTCCCTAAGAACCTCTAAAGCACCTGGTATCTCTCCAACAACTCTTACATGATCCTTTAGAACCTCTAAAGCACCTGGTACCTCTCCAACAACTCTTACATGTTCCCTTAGAACCTCTAAAGCACCTGGTACCTCTCCAACAACTCTTACATGTTCCCTAAGAACCTCTAAAACACCTGGTACCTCTCCAACAACTTGTACATGTTCCCTAATAACCTCTAAAGCACCTGGACCCTCTCCAACAACACTTACATGTTCCCTAAGAACCTCTAAAGCACCTGGTACCTCTCCAACAACTCTTACATGATCCTTTAGAACCTCTAAAGCACCTGGTACCGCTCCAACAACTCTTACATGTTCCTTAAGAACCTCTAAAGCACCTGGTACCTCCAACAATTCTTACATGTTCCTTAAGAACCTCGGAAGCACCTGGTACCTCTCCAACAACTTTTACATGATCCTTTAGAACCTCTAAAGCACCTGGTACCTCTCCAACAACTCTTACATGTTCCTTAAGAACCTCTGAAGCACCTGGTACCTCTCCAACAACTCTTACATGATCCTTTAGAACCTCTAAAGCACCTGGTACCTCTCCAACAACTCTTACATGTTCCCTTAGAACCTCTAAAGCCCCTGGTACCTCTCCAACAACTCTTACATGTTCCCTAAGAACCTCTAAAACACCTGGTACCTCTCCAACAACTTGTACATGTTCCCTAATAACCTCTAAAGCACCTGGACCCTCTCCAACAACGCTTACATGTTCCCTAAGAACCTCTAAAGCACCTGGTACCTCTCCAACAACTCTTACATGATCCTTTAGAACCTCTAAAGCACCTGGTACCGCTCGAACAACTCTTACATGTTCCTTAAGAACCTCTAAAGCACCTGGTACCTCTCCAACAACTCTTACATGTTCCCTAAGAACATCTAAAGCACCTGGTACCTCTCCAACAACTTTTACATGATCCTTTAGAACCTCTAAAGCACCTGGTACCTCTCCAACAACTCTTACATGATGCTTTAGAACCTCTAAAGCACCTGGTACCTCTCCAACAACTCTTACATGATGCTTTAGAACCTCTAAAGCACCTGGTACCTCTCCAACAACTCTTACATGATGCTTTAGAACCTCTAAAGCACCTGGTACCTCTCCAACAACTCTTACATGATGCTTTAGAACCTCTAAAGCACCTGGTACCACTCCAACAACTCTTACATGATGCTTTAGAACCTCTAAATCACCTGGTACCTCTCCAACAACTCTTACATGTTCCATAAGAACCTCTAAAGCACCTGGTACCTCTCCAACAACTCTTACATGTTCCCTAAAGCACCTGGTACCTCTCCAACAACTCTTACATGATGCTTTAGAACCTCTAAAGCACCTGGTACCTTAACAATATATGAAATATGTTTCCCTGCACACACACTCTGGTGTTATCTGATCTGATCACTCATTACTTCCCATGAAGCCTTCCGGAGACCCTGAAGCTTTCCGGAGGCCTTCCGGAGACCCTGAAGCCTTCTGGAGACCATGACGCCTTCCAGGCAGAAAAACAAAGGAGAGACAGACTACATGTCGCCATGGTAATGATCATGCCTGTCAGCTGATAGGCTCACAGTGTGACATCACACTTCCTCCCCTGACTGGTGATGACACACACACACTGTAACATAACCTTTGTGTGTGTCTTGAACGTTGTAACTGTTTAAACATGTTTGTGTGTGTGCGTGTCTAAAGTTACACAGAACTTAAGTGTTTCTGCAGACATGAACCACAGTGAACAGGTTCTGAGCCAATCAGGAGCCTCAGGAAAGACAGCAGCTACCCACATACACAGTGTAAATATTGTACTTTTTACTTTACTAAATGTATATACTTCTACTACGTCATGTGTTCAACGTTTGATTATCATAATCCATTGTATGATTTGTTATTGTTAGTATTATAACTATTATTCTATTAATTTGTATTGCCATTAACTGCTGTGACATCCTGATCTTAAAACTTCCAAAAGGTTCCAGAAGAGAAATTAAAATCTAAAAAACTCAACGATATTCAACCTCTAAAGTGTACTTGTACTATGATGACAATTTGATGACGTATTTGTACGGCTGAAGCAATTCTGCTCCAAATCCAGTTAGGGCTGGTTCAGGTCTATAGTTAGGCCTGGTTCAGGTCTATAGGCAGGCCTGGTTCAGGTCTATAGCTAGGCCTGGCTCCTCACAGGCAGCAGAATGTACATGATGCTCCACCTGCTGGAGGGAAAGTGAACCGTGTGTTCAATATCTCTTCTCCAGAGGTTCTTATGATTGTTAGCAGCTTTGTGCTAAGCTACGCTAACGCTGGGCCTCCAGGAGAACAGAAGGGCCGGACGACGAAGACGGTCTGAAAACTTTATTGACAGCACAAAATGGCGAACAGAGTGTTCAGTGAGTGGAGCACTTGGGCAGCTGGTTCCCCAGAAGGACCCGTCTCTCCACCCCGCCCTCCGAGATGCTCGCCAGCCTCGCCACGCCGCCGCTGGAGCCGTCTCTCTCCATCGCCAGAGACAGAGCTGAGAGACAGACAGGACAGAGTCACACAGACAGCAGAAACCCAGCTCCCAGCATGCCTTGCAGCAGTGCGTACCTGCAGCGGTGAGCTCCAGACACTGGTCTTTGGTCATGTGGGGTTTGTAGTTGGAGTCCATGAAGCCGTAGATGTATGAGCTGCCGCTGCCGCCCACCGACACCGGCTGCCTCACCAGCATCCCGCCAATAGGAACGCAGTACACCTGGACAGGTGAGCGGGTTAGAAAAAAAAAAAGAAAACACAACAGCGGCAGCAGCGGCGCGATTGTCTGCTTTGCTGGTGTTTCAATCACTGAATGAAGCCATATTTGGGACAAGAATCACAACCTTAAATTGCTTGTACAAAACTCTTGATCAGCACTCAGCATTTGTTTATTGTTGTCGTTCATTTAAACCGCTATGCGCAGAGAGCGAGAGAGAGAGAGGTCTGCGGTCTTGGCCATTAGTTCATTTACTTATTTTCATGTAGGTAATATGTTGTTAAATATGTTTAAACTTAAATAAATTACCTATACAAGTAGTTATGTCTCGTATTAATTTGTCCTGTTATTGACGTGCCTAATGCGCAACTTCGAATATATGTGTTTTTTTAAAGGGAATATTCAAACGTCATTTTTGAGCAATTTTGACAGCCCTAGTGTGCAAGCAGTAGTAGTACATCCAGCAGTACATGTAGTAGTATCAGTACAAGTAAAAGCAGTAGTACAAGTAGCAGCAGCACTACACGCAGCAGCAGCACCACTACATGCAGCAGTACTACACACAGCAGCAGCAGCACTACACACAGCAGCAGCAGCAGCACTACACACAGCACTACTACACGCAGCAGCAGCACTACTACACGCAGCAGTACTACACGCAGCAGCAGCAGCACTACACGCAGCAGTACTACACACAGCAGCAGCAGCACTACACGCAGCAGTACTACACACAGCAGCAGCAGCAGCACTACACACAGCACTACTACACGCAGCAGCAGCACTACTACACGCAGCAGTACTACACGCAGCAGCAGCAGCACTACACACAGCACTACTACACGCAGCAGCAGCACTACACGCAGCAGCAGTACTACACGCAGCAGCAGTACTACACGCAGCAGCAGCACTACACGCAGCAGCAGCACTACACGCAGCAGCAGCAGCAGTACTACACGCAGCAGCACTACACGCAGCAGCAGCACTACACGCAGCAGCAGCACTACACGCAGCAGCAGCACTACACGCAGCAGCAGCAGTACTACACACAGCAGCAGCAGCAGTACTACACGCAGCAGCAGCAGTACTACACGCAGCAGCAGCAGTACTACACGCAGCAGCAGCAGTACTACACGCAGCAGCAGCAGTACTACACGCAGCAGCAGCAGCACTACACGCAGCAGCAGCAGCACTACACGCAGCAGCAGCACTACACGCAGCAGCAGCACTACACGCAGCAGCAGCACTACACGCAGCAGCAGCACTACACGCAGCAGCAGAACTACACGCAGCAGCAGAACTACACGCAGCAGCAGCAGCACTACACGCAACAGCACTACACGCAGCAGCACTACACGCAGCAGCACTACACGCAGCAGCAGCACTACACGCAGCAGCAGCAGTACCTGCCCCCCCTTCCGGCGGTCCCAGCCGGCCACCAGGATCCCGGCCGTCAGCTCCTCTCTGTATCGGTAGCAGCTCGCTCTGAACAGATTGGCAGCCGTCTCCACCAATGGGGGCTCGTCCAGCTCAATGCTGGGGGCGGGACCACACGCAGGTAAAGGTTAGAAACAGCTGACTGGAGGCTGGGACTGTCAATCAAATCATGCGTTACCTGTGGAAGCCCAGCTGGTAGGTGACCACATCAGCGATTGCCTGAGTGTCAGCAGCTGATCCAGATCTGTAAACACATGAGGTCGTCAGGGTCCCCGCTCAGTCCCCTATAGCAGTTCATGTGTTCTGGACACGGGAGGGGAGGGGAAGGGAGGGAGGGAGGAAGGAAGGAAGAGGAGGGGAAGGAAGGGAGGAAGAGGCGGGATAAGAAGAAGAAGAAGACTGACCTGCAGCAGAAGATCCGGTCGTGGATCGGAGTCAGTTTGTCGGTTACTCTGTTGGCGATGTAAGCTCTGAGAGAGAGAGACAGGTTTAGAATCAGAATCAGCTTTATTGGCCATGTGTGTTTACACTCACATGGATTTTGACTCTGGTTACACGTAGCTCTCATTGTACATATATACACATTTACAATAAGCAAGATAAATATTTTTTTTAAAGAAAAAGTAGTCCAATTAGTGCAGATGGGGGATGCCAGTGGAAAGAAGCTGTTCCTGTGTCTGGTAGTGTGTGTGTCTCTCTCTCTCACACACACACATTACATTTATCTGAGGCTTTTATCCAAAGAGACTTACATGATATACAGTAGACCGTAGACACAGCAACGGTGAGCAATGAGGGTTAAGTGTCTTGCTCAAGGACATAACGACATGGACTAGTGGAGCTGGGGATTGAACCACCAACCCTCTGATTGAAAGACTGACTTGATACACACACACACACACACACACACACACACACACACACACACACACACACACACACACACACACACACACACACACACACACACACACACACACACACACACACACACACACACACACACACACACACACACTTACCCGGTGGTGGTGCGTGAGTCAGCACCGATCACCACTCCTCCATCATACTCCACCGCCATGATGGTGGTCTGAGGGACAGACAGGTTAACACAATGAGCCCATTATCGGACACTGGTAGCCGTTTATCAGGCTCCATCCCCGTTCACTTCAACAAAGATATCCCGCTCCGGTTAGCATTAGCCGCCATTAGCTCACAGCTGAAGAACTGCCGTCTCATTCAGACGCTGTTCTGCTCTAAAACACTTCCCAGAACCAGAACCCGGTCCGGTCCCGGAGCCCTTGTACTCACCCCGGTGCTGACTTCCTGGCTGGTCCATTCTGGGACCAGCTCGCTTTGAGAAGACATCTGCTGTCCGAAGAGCGGCATCATTGTTGCTGCCGCCATCTTGTTTCTGGTTCTGTGATCCGGGTTTACAGTCAGGCGGACTTTTACAGGTTCAGCGCCGCGTCTGAGTTCCCACTAAAGCGAGAGAACCAGCATCTTCACCTTCATCCTAACGAAACTCCGTGTGAGGGTTCAACACGTGTGCCCGTCTGCGCACTTTAAGCAACATGTAAATGTATAAAACTCAGCAAAGACAGCAGTTCTGTTCAGGCGCAGGCGGGCAGCCCTCAGCGGGGTCCTGAGCGCGGCAGGAAGCAGGAGAGAAGGTAAACACCGCGGCTCTTCCTTAAACTCTCATAACTCTTAATGACTTGAAAGACTGTCTTTAATG
>CM042233.1:245000-305000 GCA_023566465.1 Cottus gobio
CGCCTCCTGCTGGCCGTCTGTTGTATTACATTCATGATCAGACAGACAGGAGGTCTCACTCTCTCCTTTATTCGAAACACTTTGTTCTCTACATTTCCTCTACTTATCATAACTACGTAGTTATGATGTGACGGTTGGTGATGTTAGTGACGTCAGTCAGCCATTGTGAAACTACAACCTGGTTCATAGTATTACTTTATTAACAACATGACTTTGATTAAGTGAAGTTAAATATTTTTAAGTAATTAATTTAGTGTACCGTAGGTTTATGTCCGCTGAGAGCCAAAATGCCCTTGAATATGAATTTCTCTCTCTCTCTTTCTCTCTTTCTCTCGCTCTCGCTCTCGCTCTCGCTCTCTCTCTCTCTCTCTCTCTTGCTCTCTCACTCACTCTAGATAGATAAAAAAAAAAATATATATATATATGATATAGACCCATCAGTGCTAGCCACTTCTCCAGCATGCAGTTATTCATTCACTTTATTAAATAAACTACGACTGGACATATAAAGGAATGTCTCATCGTGGACACAGAAAGGGGCGGGGCTTCTCTGTATGAACTTAAATATCATCATTACATCATCACCAGATCTCCATATTCAGGATAATTGTGGAATGTCAGTGTGAATGTAAACAAAGTCAAAGATAATGAAGCAGAGTCAGTGAGAGAAGCAGATTAACACTAACACACACTCTCTCTCACACACACACACACACTCTCTCTCTAACCCATCTGGGCGGTACAGATGTGTGTGTAATCCCTGTGGCGATATAATCTGTAATCCCACTGAAAAACATACACACACAGTCTGTCTCTGAGGACAAAGTGGTCCCAAAACCTGAACCGGTCCAAAGACCTGAACCTGATCACAAGACCTGAACCTGCACATTACTGACTCTACTTCTTCCCGGAGCCTCTCTGCTTTCTCGCCTCAAGTGTCCATGGATAGTGGCTGTCTGGAGCCGGTCCTTTTGGAGGCCTCGTGCCTCTTGTCTCCTGCCTCTTCTCCCCTGCCTCTTATCTCCTGCCTCTTGCCACCTGCCTCTTGTCTCCTGCCTCTTGTGTCTTATCTCCTGCCTTTTGCCACCTGCCTCTTGTCTCCTGCCTCTTGTCTCCTGCATCTTGTCTCCTGCCTCTTGCCACCTGCCTCTTGTCTCCTGCCTCTTGTGTCTTGTCTCCTGCCTTTTGCCACCTGCCTCTTGTCTCCTGCCTCTTGTCTCCTGCCTCTTGTCTCCTGCCTCTTGCTTCCTGCCTCTTGTCTCCTGCCTCTTGCCTCTTGTCTCCTGCCTCTTGTCTCTTGCCTCCTACTTTATACTGTACTACATCTCAGAGGTACATATTGTATGTTTTACTTTACAGGTGTATTAGTACTTTTACTAACTGTGTGTGTGTGAGAGAGAGTGAGATTAGGGTCAGATTCATTTGGGATCTAGGCAAGAGGCCATATTTAACATCTGTACAGAGCTGTTATAGATATTTGGAGCTACTCGTTTTAATCCAGAAATCTGAGCTCTGATTGGTGGAATAAACCAACAGGATAAATATCAGAGCCCCAAAAGACAGTTGAAGGTGGACAGTGAGCTACAGGCAGGCAGGCAGGCAGACGGCAGGCAGGCAGGCAGGCAGGCAGGCAGGCAGACAGACAGGCAGACAGACAGGCAGGCAGGCAGGCAGGCAGGCAGGCAGACAGACAGACAGGCAGGCAGGCAGGCAGACGGCGTGTGGACAACAGGAATCCGACTCCTTTAAACAGGTAAAGTTGTTGCTTTGTGTGTGAGCTCCTGCAGTGGCTGATGGGAGTTGTTGGAGTTCAAAGGAAGTTTAATACAAACTAATAACTACAATTCAACGAGCAGACATGTTGTGAACTATTGTAGATGTACTGCAGTTTAATTGTATTTTCATTGTAGTTGTTTTGTCAGGCTTTGCTGATTAATATGTTATGTGGCAACATTATATTGTTATTGGTTCATAAGATGTACGTCTTATGAACCCTTTGTGAACCTGAGCCTCCACTTCAGGGATTAGAAGGAGCATCAGCCTTGATATTTCCTTTGTTAGCGTTAGCTCCTCAGGATTAGCCATGTTTGCGGGTCGGGTGCCGGCGACAGGAGCAGCCGGCGGCTCGGCGGCCGCAGGAGGAAAAGGCGGGAAATTCTCGGTGGAGGAGCTGTACGGATTCAACAAGAAGCCCAAAGTGAACAGAGGGAATCCTGGGAAACCAGAGAGGACTGACGGGAAGAAAGAAACGAAGGAGAAAGAAGAATCTGTGCTGGCGTCTCAGATTCTGGAGGCAGCGAGAAGGCTGATGGAGAGACGACGACTGGAGATATACCTGAAGGAGTGTGATGTCACCATGGAGCAGAGCAACATGCCATACAGGTGAGACAGGTGAGACTCCCTCCGCCTTCTTTACCAATTATTGTAATATAATCCCATTTTTTGGCTGAGGTGAAACGCAGTGAAAGACCTGAGCAGTAACGCTCCTCAGTTACTCTGAATGAGTAATAATGATAACCCTAACCCTCTGAATAATAATGATAACCCTAACCCTCTGAATGAGTAATAATGATAACCCTCTGAATGAGTAATAATGATAACCCTAACCCTCTGAATAATAATGATAACATTAACCCTCTGAATGAGTAATAATGATAACCCTAACCCTCTGAATGAAGCACGTGCTGCACACGGAGGTCGACATTTCATTTTCATTTGGAGGCAGTGAACGCATCCTTTTATCAAATATCTTTTCTTTACATTCTCAATAAAGTTAGAATTACATTTCATTTAGCTGACGTTTTTATCCAAAGCGACTTACAATAAGTGATTCCACCGTGAGTACATACAAGAATCAAGAAGGTACAATTTCATCAATAAAGTTCAACTACAAAGTGCTATCAGTAAGAGCCGTTTCAGTGCTACTATAGTGCTACATCCTTTATTCAAGGTATAGTTGGAAAAGATGTGTTTTTAGTTTGTGACGGAAGATGTAGAGACTTTCTGATGTCCTGATGTCAATGGGGAGCTCATTCCACCATCGAGGAGCCAGGACAGAGAACAGTCGAGACTTTGTTGAGTGTTTAGCTCTCAGTGACGGAGCTACAAGCCGATTGGCAGAAGCCGAGCGGAGCGCACAAGTTGGGGTGTAAGGTTTTACCATGTCCTGGATGTAGACTGGACCAGATCTGTTCGTTGCACGGTACGCCAGTACCAATGTTTTGAAGCGGATGCGGGCGGCCACCGGTAACCAGTGAAGGTCGCGGAGGAGCAGAGTAGTGTGGGTGAATTTCAGGAGGTTAAAGACCAGTCGAGTAGAGATAATTCCGCAAATAGTAGAACTAATACAGCAAGTACAATAGGAATATTGCAGAGAAACCTCTTTAGAGAATGTACTCAGCCAAGAGATCCAAGAAGTCCAGTAGTCTTGAGGAGTCACCGGTAGAGAGATGCACACATCAACAATTGATGATTAAGTTAAAAATTATTAATTTGAATGCTTAATGATTAAGTTAAAAAGTAGATCACTCTCTCGGCCATCTACACAGAGGAAGATACATATATGTAAGTATATATATATATATATATATATATATATATATACATATATGTATCTTCCTCTGTCTGTGTGTGTGTGTGTGTATATATATATATATATATATATATATATATATATATATATACATATACATATATGTATCTTCCTCTGTCTGTGTGTGTATATATATATATATATATATATATATATATATGAGAGCCAAGGAAATGCTCACCGGTCTCTTGCTACTGAAATATTCTGTTTGTTATCCCGGCCAGTTCGTGGGAGGAATGCTCAGAATGCAAATGAGTGCAATTAAAAGATTTAATAGAAGATGATGACAAACAGTTATACATTACTCGATCGAGGCCATCTCCTTTCCTGCAGATTCACAGGCTGTCCTCCAGTTAGCTGCCGCCTCTGCGTTCAAAGAGAATAGGCCGTTCCGTTTCGCGCTGTTAGTTTAAATACTTTTCAGTCACGGAGCTTAAGGCCCTCTCATTGGTTAGTTCCCTTCCCTTATTCTAACACCTTTCTTAATATCCCGATTGTCCATAGGTCCAGATGTTTTCAGAGAAGGCGGAGGCTCTTTTCCTCTAGGGACAAAGGAATTGTCCATCTTCAAAGCATCTCCATGCGCGCGTCCTTCCGGTCCCAATTGTCTCAGTGTCTCACTCCGCCTTCCCTAGCAACAAATTGAAGGAACTACTTCTTCTTAAAGAAACAGTCCCACATTCCTAACTCCTATAGAATCATTATATAAAAACCATTCACACCTAAACATTAAACAATATGACATACAGTGACTTTCTTAATACATACAATTACACATCTTTCATAATGTCCCTCATTATTTATCATATCCTTCTTATGCATTGTAATGTACACTTAAACAATCCTTTATTACACATGTACAGGCAATTTTAGGCTCACTAATCTATTAGAACTTAACACTACGCATCATAATGTGATTGTTTTCTGTAGGAATCTTGGGAAATCTGGACTAAGGGTGTCCTGTTTAGGACTAGGTGAGAACACACACACACACACACACACACACACACACACACACACACACACACACACACACACACACACTGTAATGTTGTTTCTCTTCTCAGGAACGTGGGTGACATTTGGCTCTCAGATCTCTGATGAGGTAATCTGAGTATGTATAGTGTTTGTATATATATATATATATATATCTGTATTTATATATATAAATACATGTGTATTTATATATATATATGTATCTTCCTCTGTGTAGATGGCAGTCTGTATATAGTGTCTATATATATGTATATACATATATATGTATATGTATATACATATAGATATACATACATAGATATGTATGTATGTATATATATGTATGTATATCTATATACATATAGATATACATGCATAGATATACATATATACATATATGTATCTTCCTCTGTGTAGATGGCAGTCTGTATATAGTGTCTATATATATGTATATACATATATATGTATATGTATATACATATAGATATACATACATAGATATGTATATATATATATGTATATCTATATACATATAGATATACATGCATAGATATACATATATACATATATGTATCCTCTGTGTAGATGGCAGACAGACTGATGACTCTGGCCTACGACAGCGGAGTGAACTTGTTCGATACAGCAGAGGTTTACGCCTCAGGGAGGTACAGTACAAACTGTCTGTCTGCCTGTCTGCCTGTCTCACCTCTCACTGCCTGTCTCACTGTATGTCTCACCTCTCATTGCCTGTCTCACTGTATGTCTGTCTCACCTCTCACTGCCTGTCTCACTGTCTGTCTGTCTCACCTCTCACTGCCTGTCTCACTGTCTGTCTCACCTCTCACTGCCTGTCTCACTGCCTGTCTCACTGTCTGTCTGTCTCACCTCTCACTGCCTGTCTCACTGTCTGTCTGTCTCACCTCTCACTGCCTGTCTCACTGTCTGTCTGTCTCACCTCTCACTGCCTGTCTCACTGTCTGTCTCACCTCTCACTGCCTGTCTCACTGTCTGTCTGTCTCACCTCACTGCCTGTCTCACTGTCTGTCTCACCTCTCACTGCCTGTCTCACTGTCTGTCTGTCTCACCTCTCACTGCCTGTCTCACTGTCTGTCTGTCTGTCTCACCTCTCACTGCCTGTCTCACTGCCTGTCTCACTGTCTGTCTGTCTCACCTCTCACTGTCTGTCTCACCTCTCACTGCCTGTCTCACTGTCTGTCTGTCTCACCTCTCACTGCCTGTCTCACTGTCTGTCTGTCTCACCTCTCACTGCCTGTCTCACTGTCTGTCTGTCTCACCTCTCACTGCCTGTCTCACTGTCTCTGTCTCACCTCTCACTGCCTGTCTCACTGTCTCTGTCTCACCTCTCACTGCCTGTCTCACTGTCTCTGTCTCACCTCTCACTGCCTGTCTCACTGTCTGTCTGTCTGTCTCACCTCTCACTGCCTGTCTCACTGTCTCTGTCTCACCTCTCACTGCCTGTCTCACTGTCTGTCTCACCTCTCACTGCCTGTCTCAATGTCTGTCTGTCAGGGCGGAGACGACTCTGGGAAACATCCTGAAGAAGAAAGGATGGAGGTGAATGTTCTCACAGAATATTACATGTACCACAATACTTTTACTACATTTATGTACTTTTCCTTATGTCAGGTTAGGATACTTTACTTATAGTGGAGTATTTTCAGTTATGTATTAGTACTTTTACTGTAGTAAATGACCTGAATACTTCTCTCTGACTCTCTGTCTCTCTCTCTCTGTCTCTCTCTCTCTCTCTCTCTCTCTCTCTCTCTCTGTCTCTGTCTCTCTCTCTCTCTCTCTCTCTCTCCATCTCTCCACCAGAAGGTCCAGTTATGTGGTGACCACTAAGATCTACTGGGGAGGACAGTGAGTGCTGCGTAGTACAAGAATACAACCTATACTGTGTATTTATATATATATACATATATGTATATATATACATATATATACCTTCATATATATATATATATATACACACATATATACCTTCATATATACATATATATGTATATTTATATATATGAAGGTATATATATACCTTCATATATATACATATATACCTTCATATATATATACATATATACCTTCATATATACATATATCTATGTATATATACATATATATACCTTCATATATACATATATATATATACCTTCATATATACATATATTTATGTATATATACATATATATACCTTCATATATACATATATATATATATATATATACCTTCATATATACATATATTTATGTATATATATGTATATATACCTACATATATATATATATATATATATATATACCTTCATATATACATATATTTATGTATATATACATATATATACCTTCATATATACATATATATATATATATATATACATATACCTTCATATATACATATATTTATGTATATATATGTATATATACCTACATATATATATATACCTTCATATATACATATGTATGTATGTGTATGTATGTGTATATGTATGTGTGTTTATGTGTTTACAGGGCAGAGACAGAGCGAGGGTTGTCACGGAAGCACATCATCGAAGGTAAACAACGTTCTAGTGAAGATATGAGATATTCCTTTATTAGTCCTGCAGTGTGGAAATTGTCCCAGTTTAACCAGTGAACGTGTTAACTGGTGTTTAGCTGTGTTGCCATTATACAACGCAGTATTATACATGATTTATATATATTTATGTTTAGAAGTATGATAAATGTTCCAAAAATGAGGTTCTTCTTACATGTCTTTGTGGTTGTTTTGTGTCTCTTTGTGGTTGTTTTGTATCTCTTTGTGGTTGTTTTGTATCTCTTTGTGATTGTTTTGTGTCTCTTTGTGGATGTTTTGTGTCTCTTTGTGGTTGTTTTGTATCTCTTTGTGATCGTGTATGTGTGTGTGTTGCAGGTCTGCGTGGATCCCTCTCCAGGTTACAGTTGGACTACGTGGACATGGTCTTTGCCAACAGGAGTGACATCAATGCACCCATGGAGGGTCAGAACCGCATTCACTGTTACACCGCAAACGTTCCTTTAGTACCCTCACTGTTACACCACAAACGTTCCTTTAGTACCCTCACTGTTACACCACAAACGTTCCTTTAGTACCTTCACAGTTACACCACAAACGTTCCTTTAGAACCTTCACTGTTACACCACAAACGTTCCTTTAGTACCCTCACTGTTACACCACAAACGTTCCTTTAGAACCTTCACTGTTACACCACAAACGTTCCTTTAGTACCCTCACTGTTACACCACAAACGTTCCTTTAGTACCTTCACAGTTACACCACAAACGTTCCTATAGTACCTTCACAGTTACAACACAAACGTTCCTTTAGTACCCTCACTGTTACACCACAAACGTTCCTTTAGTACCTTCACAGTTACACCACAAATGTTCCTTTAGTACCCTCACTGTTACACCACAAACGTTCCTTTAGAACCTTCACAGTTACACCACAAACGTTCCTTTAGTACCTTCACAGTTACACCACAAATGTTCCTTTAGTACATTCACAGTTACAACACAAACGTTCCTTTAGTACCTTCACTGTTACACCACAAACGTTCCTTTAGTACCTTCACTGTTACTGTTTATTCAAGTCTGGAGTAGCTTTCTACTGTGTATATGTTTATGTTCATTAATCTTCATTCATGAAAACAACACATTTAATAAGTAAACGCAAACAGAACTCAGTGTTTCATGTTTGTGTTTCTAGAAGTCGTACGTGCGATGACCTTTGTGATCGATCGGGGTATGGCTATGTACTGGGGAACATCCCGCTGGAACACTGTGGAGATCATGGTAAAGTAGAACAGAGAACCTCAGTAGAACCCCAGTGGGACCTGAGTATAACCTTAGTTGGATCTTAGTAGGACCTCAGTAGAACCTTAGTAGAGCCCCAGTAGAACCTCAGTAGGACCTCAATAGAACCTCAGTATGATCCTTAGTGAAACCTCAGGAACCCCAGTAGGACATTAGTGGAACTTCACTAGGCTCTCAGTAGGACCTCATTGGAAGCCCAGACATACATTAGTAGAACCCCAATAGGACCTGAATTGAACCTCAGTAGAACCTAAATAGAGCCCCAGTAGAACCTCAGTAGAACCCCAGTTTAACCTGAAATAAACCTCAGTAGAAATCTAGTAGAACATCAATAGAACCCCAATATAACCTGAGTTGAACCTCAGTAGAACATCAATAGAACCTGAGTTGAAACTCAGTAGACCTCAGTTTAATCTCAAAGGAACCTCACTAGGACCTCAGTAGAACCTCAGTCTGAATTTCGTAGAACCTCAGTAGCACCTCAGTAGGACCTGAGTGGGACCTCAGCAGGACCTCAGTAGGACCTCAGTACAACCTCAGTACAACCTCAGTACAACCTCAGTACAACCTCAATGGGACCTTAGTAATACTTCAGTAGAACCTCAGGGGAACCTCAGTAGGACCTTAGTTAGACCTTAGTTGAACCTTAGTAGATTCTGAATAAAACCTCAGTACGTTTTTACTCTTTTTAATCCCATTTGTCCTTTATTGTGTTGTAACTAAATGTATAACATTAAGTTAAAGCGCTTCATTCAGCATCAAACTTACCTGTCTGTCTCACCTGTCTGTCTGTCCTATAGGAGGCGTACTCACCTGTCTGCCTGTCTCACCTGTCTGTCTGTCTCACCTGTCTGTCCTACAGGAAGCGTACTCACCTGTCTGTCTGTCTCACCTGTCTGTCCTATAGGAGGCGTACTCAACTGTCTGTCTCACCTGTCTGTCCTATAGGAGGCGTACTCACCTGTCTGTCTCACCTGTCTGTCCTATAGGAGGCGTACTCACCTGTCTGTCTCACCTGTCTGTCCTATAGGAGGCGTACTCACCTGTCTGTCTCACCTGTCTGTCCTATAGGAGGCGTACTCAGTAGCCCGACAGTTTAACCTGGTTCCTCCAGTGTGTGAACAAGCCGAGTATCACTACTTCCAGAGAGATAAAGTAGAACTTCAGCTGCCAGAACTTTACCATAAGATAGGTACACCCACATAACTACACCTAACTAAGGCCTTGGTTACTGTTGTGGTACAGGTCTACATGTGGACCGGGTACTGTACTGTCTGCCTGTCCCTCAGGTGTCGGAGCCATGACCTGGTCCCCGTTAGCCTGCGGTCTGCTGACGGGGAAGTACAACGAGGGGGTCCCCGAGAGCTCCAGGGCCGCCATGAAGGTCCACACACACACACACACACACACACACACACTGCACCTGTTACCTCCGGGATGCGTGGGAACCCTGTAGACCAGAGGTCAACAAACGTTTTTGCTCCACGGACCGGTTTCGTGTAAGACAATATTTTCACGCACCGGCCTTCACCGTGTGTGCGATAAATATGACGTAATGAATATGACGTAATGAATATGACGTAATGAATGATACGATTGGCATGAAGACAAATTAGTGGAGTCTTAAGCTTGTTTCTCTGCAACGAGCCGTCCAGTCTACTCTATAACTTAAACATTTAGTCCAGTCTACTCTGTAACTTAAACCTTTAGCCCAGTCTACTCCATAACTTAAACCTTTAGTCCAGTGTACTCTGTAACTTAACCCTTTAGTCCAGTCTACTCCCTAACTTAAACCTTTAGTCCAGTCTACTCTGTAACTTAAACCTTTAGTCCAGTCTACTCTGTAACTTACACCTTTAGTCCAGTCTACTCTGTAACTTAAACCTTTAGTCCAGTCTACTCTGTAACTTAACCCTTTAGTCCAGTCTACTCTGTAACTTAACCCTTTAGTCCAGTCTACTCTGTAACTTAAACCTTTAGTCCAGTCTACTCTGTAACTTAACCCTTTAGTCCAGTCTACTCCGTAACTTAAACCTTTAGTCCAGTCTACTCCATAACTCATTTTGGTCACTACATGAAACCCGCTCCACAAAGACAGGATGTTGGAAATGGAAGCAGGCTTTTAGAGTTTTTACGGCGATCTCAGTACTTTAACCAAGATTTTAACCAAGAACACCGGCAGAGTTGTTGTCTGATACCTACAAACCTAAAGAACTAAAGACCTAAAGACCTGAAGACCTAAAGACCTTTAGACCTGAAGAACTAAAGGCCTTAAGACCTAAAGGCCTGAAGACCTAAAGACCTTTAGACCTGAAGAACTAAAGGCCTTAAGACCTAAAGGCTTAAAGAACTAAAGGTTAAAAGACCTAATGACCGAAAAGCCTTGAAGACCTAAAGAACTGAATGCCTAAAGAGCTAAAGGCCTGAAACCTAAAGACCTAAAAACCTAAAGAACTGAAGGCCTAAACACTTAAAGACCTAAAGGCCTGAAACCTAAAGACCTAA
This sequence comes from Cottus gobio, assembly GCA_023566465.1. Taxonomy (NCBI): domain Eukaryota; kingdom Metazoa; phylum Chordata; class Actinopteri; order Perciformes; family Cottidae; genus Cottus; species Cottus gobio. The sequence goes on from CM042233.1 coordinate 255,921, forward strand.
AGAACTAAATGCCTAAAGAGCTAAAGGCTTGAAACCTAAAGACCTAAAAACCTAAAGCACTAAAGGCCTAAAGACCTGAAAAACTAAAGGCCTAAAGACGTAAAAACCTAAAGAACTAAATGCCTAAAGACCTGAAAAACTAAAGGCCTAAAGACCTAAAGAACTAAAGGCCTAAAGGCATAAAGAACTAAAGACCTAAAGACATAAAGAACTAAAGACCTAAAGACATAAAGAACAAAAGGCATAAAGACCTAAAGACATAAATAACTAAAGACCCGAAGAACTAAAGGCCTAAAGACCTAAAGACCTAGAGGCCTGAAACCTAAAGAACTAAAGGCCTGAAACCTAAAGAACTAAAGGCCTAAAGAACTAAAGGCCTAAAGACTAAAGGCCTGAAGAACTAAAGACCTAAAGATCTAAAGACATAAAGAACTAAAGACCTAAAGAACTAAAGACCTAAAGACATAAAGACCTGAAGAACAAAAGGCCTAAAGGCATAAAGAACTAAAGACATAAAGAACTAAAGGCCTAAAGGCTTAAAGACCTGAAGAACTAAAGACCTAAAGACATAAATAACTAAAGGCCTAAAGACCTAGAGGCCTGAAACCTAAAGAACTAAAGGCCTGAAACCTAAAGGCATAAAGGCATAAATAACTAAAGAACTAAAGACATAAAGGCATAAAGACCTAAAGACCTAAAGACCTAAAGGCCTGAAACCTAAAGACCTAAAGACCCAAAAGACATAAAGACATAAAAAAAGAAAGACCTAAAGAACTAAGGACCTAAAGATCTAAAGACATAAAGAACTAAAGACATAAAGATCTAAAGACATAAATATCTAAAGACCTGAATAACTAAAGACATAAAGAACTAAAGACCTAAAGAACTAAAGACCTTAAGAACTAAAGGCCTAAAGAACTAAAGGCTTAAAGACCTGAAGAAATAAAGACATAAAGAACTTAAGACCTAAACAACTAAAGGCCTAAAGGCTTAAAGACCTGAAGAACTATAGACATAAAGAACTAAAGACCTAAATACATAAAGAACTAAAGACTTAAAGACCTAAAGGCTTAAAGACCTGAAGAACTAAAGACCTAAAGAACTAAAGGCCTGAATAACTAAAGACATAAAGACCTAAAGACCTGAAGAACTAAAGACCTAAAGACATAAATAACTAAAGACATAAAGAACTAAAGACCTGAAGAACTAAAGACATAAACACCTAAAGAACTAAAGACATAAAGAACTAAAGACCTAAAGAACTAAAGAACTAAAGACCTAAAGAACTAAAGACCTAAAGAACTAAAGGCTTAAAGACCTGAAGACATAAAGAACTAAAGACATAAAGACATAAAGAACTAAAGACATAAATAACTAAAGAACTAAAGACATAAAGACCTAAAGAACTAAAGACATAAAGAACTAAAGACCTGAAGAACTAAAGGCTTAAAGACCTGAAGACATAAAGAACTAAAGACATAAAGACATAAATAACTAAAGACCTAAAGACATAAATAACTAAAGACCTAAAGAACTAAAGGCTTAAAGACCTGAAGACATAAAGAACTAAAGACCTAAAGAACTAAAGGCTTAAAGACCTAAAGACATAAAGAACTAAAGACATAAAGAACTAAAGACCTTAAGAACTAAAGACCTTAAGAACTAAAGACCTTAAGAACTAAAGACCTTAAGACCTAAAGACCTAAAGACCTAAAGACCTAAAGACATAAAGAACTAAAGACATAAAGAACTAAAGACATAAAGAACTAAAGACCTAAAGACATAAAGACCTAAAGACATAAAGAACTAAAGACATAAAGAACTAAAGGCTTAAAGACCTGAAGACATAAAGAACTAAAGACATAAAGACATAAATAACTAAAGACCTAAAGACATAAATAACTAAAGACCTAAAGACATAAATAACTATAGACCTAAAGACCTAAAGACATAAAGAACTATAGACCTAAAGACCTAAAGACATAAAGAACTATAGACCTAAAGACCTAAAGACATAAAGAACTATAGACCTAAAGACCTAAAGACATAAAGAACTAAAGACATAAAGAACTAAAGACATAAAGAACTAAAGACATAAAGAACTAAAGACATAAAGAACTAAAGGCTTAAAGACCTGAAGACATAAAGAACTAAAGACATAAAGACATAAATAACTAAAGACCTAAAGACATAAATAACTAAAGACCTAAAGACATAAATAACTAAAGACCTAAAGACATAAATAACTAAAGACCTAAAGACATAAATAACTAAAGACCTAAAGAACTAAAGACATAAAGAACTAAAGACATAAAGAACTAAAGACATAAAGAACTAAAGACATAAAGAACTAAAGACATAAAGAACTAAAGACATAAAGAACTAAAGACATAAAGAACTAAAGACATAAAGAACTAAAGAACTAAAGACCTAAAGAACTAAAGACATAAAGAACTAAAGACATAAAGAACTAAAGACCTAAAGAACTAAAGACATAAAGAACTAAAGGCCTGAAGAACTAAAGGCCTGAAGAACTAAAGACATAAAGACCTAAAGACATAAAGAACTAAAGACATAAAGAACTAAAGACATAAAGAACTAAAGACATAAAGACCTAAAGACATAAAGACATAAAGAACTAAAGACATAAAGACATAAAGAACTAAAGACATAAAGAACTAAAGACATAAAGAACTAAAGACATAAATAACTAAAGACCTGAAGAACTAAAGGCCTGAAGAACTAAAGACATAAAGACCTAAAGACATAAAGAACTAAAGACATAAAGAACTAAAGACATAAAGAACTAAAGACATAAATAACTAAAGACATAAATAACTAAAGACATAAATAACTAAAGACATAAAGACCTAAAGACATAAAGAACTAAAGACATAAAGACCTAAAGACATAAATAACTAAAGACATAAAGAACTAAAGGCCTGAATAACTAAAGGCCTGAAGCATCTGATCAATGATGTATATATGTATATATGTGTGTGCATGTGTGTAGGGGTATGCATGGCTGAAGGACCGCCTCCACACTGATGAGGGGAAGAAGCAGCTCACTAAGATCAAAGAGCTCCTCCTACTGGCCGACCGACTGAACTGCACTGCTGCTCAGCTCGCTATAGGTACTGTATGTCTCACCACCTGTCTGTCTGACCACCTGTCTGTCTGTCTGACAACCTGTCTGTCTCTCAGCATGGTGTCTCCGTAGTGAACGTGTCAGCTCGGTTCTTCTCGGAGTCTCCAACACGGAACAGCTGCTGGAGAACCTTGGTTCTATCAGGGTACATTTACTCAAATACTGTTTCAAAGTACTTAATTTCAGTATTTCAATTTCATTACTTTTCACTGCCTACTTTTATTTATTTATGAATTCATAAACATCGTCGTCTTATTTCCAGGTTCTGTCTCAGCTGACTCCGCCCCTCATCACAGAGATGGACTTGTTGCTTGGCAACAACCCACGAACCGGCAAGAAGGAGGCGACAAGCTGAGGAGGACGAGGAAGACGAGGAGGAAGGAAGGAGCCGAGGAGGACAAGGAGGACAAGGACAAGGAAGACGAGGAGGAAGGAAGGAGCCGAGGAGGACAAGGAGGACAAGGAAGACGAGGAGGAAGGAAGGAGCCGAGGAGGACAAGGAGGACAAGGAAGACGAGGAGGAAGGAAGGAGCCGAGGAGGACAAGGAGGACAAGGAAGACGAGGAGGAAGGAAGGAGCCGAGGAGGACAAGGAGGACGAGGAAGACGACGACGAGGAGGAAGGAAGGAGCCGAGGAGGACAAGGAGGACGAGGAAGACGACGACGAGGAGGAAGGAAGGAGCCGAGGAGGACAAGGAGGATGAGGAGGAAGGAAGGAGCCGAGGAGGACAAGGAGGACGAGGAAGAAGGAAGGAACCGAGGAGGAGGAAGGAGGAAGGAAGAAGCCGAGGAGGAAGGAGGAAGGAAGAAGCCGAGGAGGACGAGGAGGAGGAAGGAAGGAGCCGAGGAGGACAAGGAGGACAAGAAGGACGAGGAAGACGACGAGGAGGAAGGAAGGAGCCGAGGAGGACAAGGAGGATGAGGAGGAAGGAAGGAGCCGAGGAGGACAAGGAGGACGAGGAAGACGACGAGGAGGAAGGAAGGAACCGAGGAGGAGGAAGGAAGAAGCCGAGGAGGAAGGAGGAAGGAAGAAGCCGAGGAGGAGGAAGGAAGGAGCCAAGGAGGACGAGGAGGAATGAAGGAGCCGAGGAGGACGAGGATGACGAGGAGGACGAGGAGGGAGGAGGGAGGAAGGAGCCGAGGAGGACAAGGACAAGAAATGGAACATTTATAATTAATGAAACTACTCAATTATCTTACTGTAAAATTGTTAAAAAAACATGTGTATTATTATTGTTATATTATTTATGATAGGAATGTCATTACATATTAAATATTTAATCATTACTTATCATAAGATTGGAGGTTCAAAAAAATGAATAATATATATATATATTTATTTTTTAACCTCCAATTATCTTTTTTGATAGTCTCATGCTTTTGTGAATTTCAAAACAAGTTAGCTGTGACCCGTCACCATGTCAGCTCACCTGTATCTTTAAGAGTTTATATTTAAGAGTATATTTATGAATATTAATCTATATTTTATGAATGCAGTTCCTGTAGTACTTTAGATTAATTTAACCTCAGTCTGAGGGGTCGCAACCTTTCGAGGGTCACCACCTCCTTATCACGAGGAGGTGGTTGGACTTATAGGATTAAAACGTCTTTCATTTAAAAATGTATATGAAATATGAAATTGAACTAAAAGAAGGAACATGGGATTAATGTAGGTTTTGAAATGTTTCTATAATTTACTGAAAAAATATAAATAAATATGAAATATATTTTTATTTATATATGTATATTTGTATGACTTTAAATATAGAGCATATATTAACATGTATATTATGATCATATTATTATTGTAATAATAATGATCTGATCATTATTATTATTGTAATTATTATTATTCGTAGTGTTGTTAATAGTATTATTGTATGATGGTTTGTATCTTTTATCAGATTATGTTTTCATTTCAAATGTCTCCGTTAAATAATCACTTTTTAAAATTATGCAAAGTAGCAAATACGATCTGTGAGTTTATCCCTTTAAGAACCTGCCCAGGTGCATTCTGGTAGGTCACATGGCTAGAATGTTAATAGAAATATTAAAAATCAACATTCATCAGTTTGTGTGTGGAGATGAAAACAAAAAAGTATTTATAGTACTTTATACTGTACTGATTATATATACTGTACTATATATAATCAGTACAGTATAAATATATATACCTTGAATAAAGGAAGTAATACTTTAGTAGCACTGGAATGTTTCTTACTGATAGCACTTTGTAGTACCTTCTTGATTCTTGTTCTGATTCTTGTTTGTACTCACGGTGGAATCACTTATTGTAAGTCACTTTGGATAAAAGCGTTAGCTAAATGAAATGTAAATTATATATATATATATATATATAGCGAGAGAGAGATAGGGTAAGGAGATGAGTTTCCTCCTGGTCTGTGCAGGTCTGAGCTGGTCCTGGTCCGAGCAGGTCCAGGTCTGACGCACCAACACACTGAAAGTGAACCTGTTTCTAGGGGACCAGAATAAATGACGGACCAGCAGGAAACAAACAAATAGCAAACAGCTGTTTATTCATCGTGTAGAATAATGTTTCCTCGTTACGATTTTCACATGAACAACAATTAATAATAACTCATGCAAAGCTTCACTGCAACGGCTGGAGAAGAAGTAGTAGAAGAAGAAGTAGAAGAATAATTAGTAGAAGAAATAAAAGTAGAAGAAGCATAAATAAAAGTAGAAGAAATAGTAGAATAAATAAAATTAGTAGAAGAAGATTTAAAAGTTTCAGGTTGAGCCACAGAAGAACAAACATCTGTTAAAGGAAGTTGCTGCTCGTTGTTGATGACACAGCAACAAAGTCCCGCTGACTTCTGGAGCAACTTGTTGACGTTCTCGTTGCTGTGTCGGCCGTCACGTTGCCCCGAGAAGATGCAGAGGCGTATTGAAACAGTTTGGAGGGAACACCGGTTTGACCTCTGATGTCATCGCAGTGATCAAATCATCAGGATTGGTCAGAGGTCAGGGGGGTTCCTTAAGACTCGACCTCAAAACCTGTGCCTGCCACACACACACACACACACACACACACACACACACACACACACACACACACGTATATATATATATATATGTATATATGTATATATATATATATATATGTATATATGTATATATATATATATATGTATATATATATATATATGTATATATGTATATATATATATATATATATGTGTGTGTGTGTGTGTTTAAATATGTGATTGTGTTTCTCTATAAGTAGCTTTGTTTTCACAAGAATCCCAAAACAACAAAGATTCAGTCCGACTCTGATTGGTTGGTCGCCATGACCTCGAGCACAGCAGAGGCTCATGGGAGTAGGTCCTTGGGGCTGTTTGCCCTGAGCGGTGGCTGATAGGAGCGACTAGCGGAGCCTCCTTGTTTCATCCGACCGCTCACATTTAAAGTCAAACCACCCACGCACTCTTGTTCCGCCCCTTCCCACGAGTATCCCAGCATGCATTGTGTGGAGGTGTCTGCCAGGCGTTGAATCCCTCCAGGACTCGTGGTCCTTCTCCGGCCCGAGGACGAGCGCCTCGCCTCTAGACATGAAGACAGAACTCCTTCTGGAGGAACTTTGGTCTCGGAGAGTAAATGTAATGAGCTCCAGGTTTGGGCTCCTTAAATGAACACCGCTCCACACTTTATATATATTAATAAATATATATATATATATATATATATATATATATATATTACGAAACATAGAGGTGACGACGGCCAGAGGCATCGGGGTGACGGTTACATCGACTTTGAGGACGCTTCACATTATCAGGTCTCACTCCCGAGTGGAACTACAAGGACTCGAGGAGGAAGGCCTGTGCTGCTGCCTGAAGGCTCCATTCAGGGCACACAGCCCAACGTAGGACGCCTGTCAGGCAGGCAAAAGGGCAGCGTGACGCCACTGAACGGACACAGGAAGCTGCAGACAGACAGATGAGAGGAGGTGAGACAGACGGGCGTCTGTCTGCTTGTCCCTTTGTACACCTGTCTCCTTAGGAGAGGGTCGAGGAAAAGCTTTAAGTGGTCAGTCCTATCCTCTCCAGCTCCCTCGTCTGCTTCAGCTCCTTTATCCTACACACACACACACACACACACACACACACACACACACACACACACACACACACACACACACACACACACACACACACACACACACACACACACACACACACACACACACACACACACACACACTCAGTCAGAACATTTTCATATCCAAACTAAAACTAAATCCAACAATGAATTCAAGGAAAATAATTCATGTGTGTTTGTGTGGGGCGACGTGTGATTAGCAGGTCTGACTTACAATCAGAAGGTTGGTGGTTCAAACCCCGGCTCAGCCAGTCCATGTTGTTGTGTCCTTGAGCAAGACACTTAACCCTCGTTGCTGTCGTCTACTGTCTCTTTGGATAAATGGTTTGTGTGTCTGTGTGTCTGTGTGTCCGTGTGTTTGTGTCTGTGTGTGTTACCTGTGCCTGCAGCGTCTCAGGAACCTCATGATCTTCCGAGCTGCCTGGTCCTGTTTCTTCGTCAAGAACGACCCCCTAAAGAAGACAGGTGTAAGGATGAGGTCTAGACCTGGTCCTAGCAGGATAAGGTCTAGATCTGGTACTAACAGGTGTAAGGACGAGGTCTAGACCTGGTGCTAACAGGTGTGAGGTGAGGTCTAGACCTGGTACTAACAGGTGTGAGAATGAGGTCTAGACCTGGTACTAACAGGTGTAAGGATGAGGTCTAGACCTGGTACTAACAGGTGTAAGGATGAGGTCTAGACCTGGTACTAACAGGTGTAAGGATGAGGTCTAGACCTGGTACTAACAGGTGTGAGGATGAGGTCTAGACCTGGTACTAACAGGTGTAAGGATGAGGTCTAGACCTGGTACTAACAGGTGTAAGGATGAGGTCTAGACCTGGTACTAACAGGTGTGAGGATGAGGTCTAGACCTGGTACTAGCAGGATGAGGTCTTACTTGATCTTGGGGTTGTGGCTGGCGGCCCCTCTCGGGCCCTGCTTCAGCCTCTCATACTCCTTGTAGCTGCGGTAGTACTGCTGAATGAGGACCGCCGCCCGGCGGCTCTGCTGGAATCGCTTCTGCTCGTAGTAGGACCTGAACTTGGACTGGATCAAGATGGCCGCCTGGGTCATCTTCTTGTAGAGAGCATACTGAGGGGGGCGGAGAGAACTGTTAGAGTCCACTACAGACCAAGATGACGGGAAACAGGATGCCATGAGAGAGAACAGGCTCTGAACCCTCGATCATCTGATTACTGCTATCAATAGGCTTCATATCTCTAAGGCTGAGCCCTACAGAGGAAACTCATCTCCTTACCCTATCTCTAAGGCTGAGCCCTACAGAGGAAACTCATCTCCTTACCCTATCTCTAAGGCTGAGCCCTACAGAGGAAACTCATCTCCTTACCCTATCTCTAAGGCTGAGCCCTAGAGAGGAAACTCATCTCCTTACCCTATCTCTAAGGCTGAGCCCTACAGAGGAAACTCATCTCCTTACCCTATCTCTAAGGCTGAGCCCTACAGAGGAAACTCTTCTCCTTACCCTATCTCTAAGGCTGAGACCTACAGAGGAAACTCATCTCCTTACCCTATCTCTAAGGCTGAGCCCTACAGAGGAAACTCATCTCCTTACCTTATCTCTAAGCCTGAGCCCTACAGAGGAAACTCATCTCCTTACCCTATCTCTAAGGCTGAGCCCTAGAGAGGAAACTCATCTCCTTACCCTATCTCTAAGGCTGAGCCCTATAGAGGAAACTCATCTCCTTACCCTATCTCTAAGGCTGAGCCCTACAGAGGAAACTCATCTCCTTACCCTATCTCTAAGGCTGAGCCGTACAGAGGAAACTCATCTCCTTACCCTATCTAAGGCTGAGCCCTACAGAGGAAACTCATCTCCTTACCCTATCTCTAAGGCTGAGCCCTAGAGAGGAAACTCATCTCCTTACCCTATCTCTAAGGCTGAGCCCTATAGAGGAAACTCATCTCCTTACCCTATCTCTAAGGCTGAGCCCTACAGAGGAAACTCATCTCCTTACCCTATCTCTAAGGCTGAGCCGTACAGAGGAAACTCATCTTCTTACCCTATCTCTAAGGCTGAGCCCTACAGAGGAAACTCATCTCCTCACCCTATTTCGAAGGCTGAGCCCTGGAGAGGAAACTCATCTCCTTACCCTATCTCTAAGGCAGAGCCCTACAGAGGAAACTCATCTCCTTACCCTATCTCTAAGGCTGAGCCCTACAGAGGAAACTCATCTCCTAACCCTATCTCTAAGGCTGAGCCCTACAGAGGAAACTCATCTCCTTTCCCTATCTCTAAGGCTGAGCCCTAGAGAGGAAACTCATCTCCTTACCCTATCTCTAATGCTGAGCCCTACAGAGGAATCTCATCTCCTTACCCTATCTCTAAGGCTGAGCCCTAGAGAGGAAACTCATCTCCTTACCCTATCTCTAAGGCTGAGCCCTATAGAGGAAACTCATCTCCTTACCCTATCTCTAAGGCTGAGCCCTACAGAGGAAACTCTTCTCCTTACCCTATCTCTAAGGCTGAGACCTACAGAGGAAACTCATCTCCTTACCCTATCTCTAAGGCTGAGCCCTACAGAGGAAACTCATCTCCTTACCTTATCTCTAAGCCTGAGCCCTACAGAGGAAACTCATCTCCTTACCCTATCTCTAAGGCTGAGCCCTAGAGAGGAAACTCATCTCCTTACCCTATCTCTAAGGCTGAGCCCTATAGAGGAAACTCATCTCCTTACCCTATCTCTAAGGCTGAGCCCTACAGAGGAAACTCATCTCCTTACCCTATCTCTAAGGCTGAGCCGTACAGAGGAAACTCATCTCCTTACCCTATCTAAGGCTGAGCCCTACAGAGGAAACTCATCTCCTTACCCTATCTCTAAGGCTGAGCCCTAGAGAGGAAACTCATCTCCTTACCCTATCTCTAAGGCTGAGCCCTATAGAGGAAACTCATCTCCTTACCCTATCTCTAAGGCTGAGCCCTACAGAGGAAACTCATCTCCTTACCCTATCTCTAAGGCTGAGCCGTACAGAGGAAACTCATCTCCTTACCCTATCTCTAAGGCTGAGCCCTACAGAGGAAACTCATCTCCTCACCCTATTTCGAAGGCTGAGCCCTGGAGAGGAAACTCATCTCCTTACCCTATCTCTAAGGCAGAGCCCTACAGAGGAAACTCATCTCCTTACCCTATCTCTAAGGCTGAGCCCTACAGAGGAAACTCATCTCCTTACCTTATCTCTAAGCCTGAGCCCTACAGAGGAAACTCATCTCCTTACCCTATCTCTAAGGCTGAGCCCTAGAGAGGAAACTCATCTCCTTACCCTATCTCTAAGGCTGAGCCCTATAGAGGAAACTCATCTCCTTACCCTATCTCTAAGGCTGAGCCCTAGAGAGGAAACTCATCTCCTTACCCTATCTCTAAGGCTGAGCCCTACAGAGGAAACTCATCTCCTTACCCTATCTCTAAGGCTGAGCCCTAGAGAGGAAACTCATCTCCTTACCCTATCTCTAAGGCTGAGCCCTATAGAGGAAACTCATCTCCTTACCCTATCTCTAAGGCTGAGCCCCACAGAGGAAACTTGGGGCGGGCACTCTGCACCTGGAGGGAGCAATCCACCGGTTTCTCTCTTATCAATAAGGTTCATTGGCCCTCTGAGCCATCTATGACTCACCTGCACAGACACCAAATATACACTACCGGGCCAAAACACGATCATCAACAATCACAATCAACAATTATATCATTATATCATCAATAATCACTATCATGAACAATTACCAACAATAATCAACATGATCAGCTTCCAGATACTTTTGGCCACGTTGTCTGAGATCAGACGTCAACGCAACTTTTAACACATTTATTAATGAAGTAATCTTTCATTTGATAAAAATAAAAACATCCACGACACTGGAAACACAACCTGTTGAAAAGTCTGATGGCTGCTGTCCACACACACACACACACACACACACACACACACACACACACACACACACACACACACACACACACACGCGCACACACGCACACACACACACACGCACACGCACGCACACGCACATGCACACCTGCCATATTACCTTCAGAGCTATCCATGTTAGCTAGCCAGAGAGAGGGAGAGACGCAGGTTAGTTCAGTGTTAGTGAAGCTGGAGGACAAACGGTAACACACACTGACACAAACACACTCACTGACACACACTCACACACAAACACACACACACACACACACACACACTGACACTCACGCTCACACACCTGTTTGTACTTCCTGTAGCATCTCTGTATGACGGCAGCAGCCATGTCCTGTTGCTCCTTTAACCTCCGACCCTGAAGACAGAGGACAGCAGCTGTGACATCACAGTACACACAGCAGTGCGAGTGTGTACTTGTACACACGTGTACCTTGTATCTCCTGAAGGCGTTCTGGATGATCCGGGCGGCCTCGTACAGCTCCCGCTGCTCTCCGTCCGTCAGCGTCAGCAGCGCGAAGTCTCTCTCTATCTTCCCATTGGCCGAGGCGTTTAAGAACTCCGCCCACGCCGCAGAGGAGGGGGGGCGGAGCCTCTGGAGGGCCAGCGCACTGAGGGGTGAGGGTGGACACACCCGCCTGCAAGCGCACACACACACACACACACATAATACCTGTGTTCTGCCCTTGTGAAAAGACCCATAATGCCTTCGTAACATTGGAGGCTTACCTGGGAGGGGAGTGTGTGTGGGCGTCGACCGTGTCGAGGTAGGTGGCGAGCCAGGTGTCCTGTATGGCGGGGTTGTCCCGCCTCTCTCTGAGCGGTGACTCCGCCCCCCGGGGGAAGTCCTCCTGTTTGATTCGCTCAGGGGTCGCCTCGAGGATCTGCTCTGCCAGCGTCGCCATGTCGACCTGTTTGGTGGTAAATATAGCAAAAGACGTGTGAGGTCACTGAACTAAGTCTAAACTCAGGTCTAAAGACTAACTTCAGGTCTAAAGACTAACTTCAGGTCTAAAGACTAACCTCAGGACTAAAGACTAACCTCAGGACTAAAGACTAACCTCAGGACTAAAGACTAACTTCAGGACTAAAGACTAACTTCAGGACTAAAGTCTAACCTCAGGACTAAAGACTAACCTCAGGACTAAAGACTAACATCAGGACTGAAGTCTAAACTCAGGACTAAAGTCCAACATCAGGACTAAAGACTAACCTCAGGACTAAAGACTAACTTCAGGACTAAAGACTAACCTCAGGACTAAAGACTAACATCAGGACTAAAGACTAAACTCAGGACTAAAGTCTAACATCAGGACTAAAGACTAAACTCGGGACTAAAGACTAACATCAGGACTAAAGACTAAACTCAGGACTAAAGACTAAACTCAGGACTAAAGACTAACATCAGGACTAAAGACTAAACTCAGGACTAAAGTCTAACCTCAGGACTAAAGACTAAACTCAGGACTAAAGACTAAACTCAGGACTAAAGACTAACCTCAGGACTAAAGACTAACATCAGGACTAAAGACTAAACTCAGGACTAAAGTCTAACCTCAGGACTAAAGACTAAACTCAGGACTAAAGACTAACATCAGGACTAAAGTGTACCTGCAGCACCTCCTCCTCCAGGAACTCCTCTTCCTCGCCTTCGTTCTCGGTGTTCTCGCTGTAGCTCAGCAGCTGCTCCTCCAGCACTGAGTGAGGCCGCCGCCCCCCCGCTGTGTGTGTGTGTGTGTGTGTGTTTGTGTGTGTGTGTGTATGTGTGGGGGAGGGGAGGGAGGTGCTCTCGTAGTCCATGAGGTGAAGCAGAGAGTCTCTGGAGCCTCCAGGGTTCAAACCTGCGAGGGATGAGCGATAACGATGATCAGACCAGGGACAGACCAGGTCCCAGGGACAGACCAGGTCCCAGGGACAGACCAGGTCCCAGGGACAGACCAGGTACTTCGTTCATCAAACAGTATCGGTGTTACCTGTGCTGGAGGTCATCCCCCCCCCCCACATAGACACAGGGAGAGGGGGGAGGAAGGGGGGGGAGGGAGGGGAGACCGGCAGCGAGGAAAAAGAAAGAGACGAGGGGGAGGACGGGGAGGTGTCCATGGGGGCGGGGCCACTGGAGTAGGCGGAGCTCGGTGAGTGGGAGGAGGGGTCGCTGGGGGAGGGGAGGCTGCTGGAGGAGCTCAGACCTGGAGGCGGGAGAAGAGACACTGTTAGAGCCAATCAGAGGACAGGACTCCTGTCACATGGCCAGGTGAAGCTGAGCCGGTTACCCGTGTCTGGGCTGGTGGACGGGGGACACGGGGACGGCAGCGGCGATGTCGGCGTGTGCCTGTCCGTCGGGGGCGTGTGCGCGTCCCTGGGCGTCATGTGCAGCTCCTCCAACGCCGTGGCGAGGAGGGTGTGTCCTCGGGAGCGAGCCACGGCGAGCGGCAGGCGGCCCAGCGAATCAGGGATCCCCAGAGCTGAACTGTTCCAGCTGTACATGAGCTCTGCTGCCCTCTGGTGGCCGAGAGCACACGCCCACATCTGGAACACACACACAGAGACACACACACACACACAGAGACACACACACACACACACACACACACACACACACACACACACACACACACACACACACACACACACACACACACACACACACACACACACACACACAGACACACACACACTCACACACACACCACACACACACACACACCACACACACACACACACACACACACACACACACACACACACACACACACGTTACACTGCTGACCTCACACTTGGCCAATCAGGGCTCAGGACTTTAAACGTGTGTGTGTTTTACCAGCGGCGTGCAGGAGAAGTGGTCGATGTTGAGAGGATCAACTTCCTGTTCCAAGTCCAGACTGTCGCTGTTAACACCCCTACAACACACACACACACACACACACACATACAGCTACAGTCAGTGTGTGTGTGCACCTCCAGTGGATCAGAGTGTGTGTCAGGTGTGTGTGTGTATCTCCAGTGGATAAGAGTGTGTATCAGGTGTGTGTGTGTGTATCTCCAGTGGATAAGAGTGTGTATCAGGTGTGTGTGTACCTCCAGTGGATAAAAGTGTGTCAGGTGTGTGTGTACCTCCAGTGGATACGAGTGTGTATCAGGTGTGTGTGTGTACCTCCAGTGGATAAAAGTGTGTATCAGGTGTGTGTGTGTGTGTACCTCCAGTGGATAAGAGTGTGTATCAGGTGTGTGTGTGTGCCTCCAGTGGATAAAAGTGTGTATCAGGTGTGTGTGTGTGTACCTCCAGTGGATAAAAGTATGTATCAGGTGTGTGTGTGTGTGCCTCCAGTGGATAAAAGTATGTATCAGGTGTGTGTGTGTACCTCCAGTGGATAAAAGTGTGTATCAGGTGTGTGTGTGTGTGTGTGTGTGTGTGTGTGTGTGTGTACCTCCAGTGGATAAGAGTGTGTATCAGGTGTGTGTGTGTGTACCTCCAGTGGATAAAAGTGTGTATCGGGTGTGTGTGTGTACCTCCAGTGGATAAAAGTATGTATCAGGTGTGTGTGTGTACCTCCAGTGGATAAAAGTGTGTATCAGGTGTGTGTGTGTGTACCTCCAGTGGATAAAAGTGTGTATCAGGTGTGTGTGTGTACCTCCAGTGGATAAAAGTATGTATCAGGTGTGTGTGTGTACCTCCAGTGGATAAAAGTGTGTATCAGGTGTGTGTGTGTACCTCCAGTGGATAAGAGTGTGTATCAGGTGTGAGTCAACTCTCCCTGACTGCCAACATTACCGCAACAACTCGTTCCTGTAGATTCATGCTGCACAACATCAGGAGAATACGTCCACTTCTCACCCAGAAGGCAGCACAGGTTCTGGTCCAGGTTTTGGTCATCTCGCGTCTAGACTACTGTAACTCCCTCCTGGTGGGTCTACCTGCTGGTGCCATCCGACCTTTGCAGCTCATCAAGAATGCAGCAGCTCGACTGGTCTTTAACCTAAATTCACCCACACTACTCCGCTCCTCCGCGACCTTCACTGGTTACCGGTGGCCGCCTGCATCCGCTTCAAAACATTGGTACTGGGGTACCGTGCTACGAACAGATCTGGTCCAGTCTACATCCAGGACATGGTAAAACCTTACACCCCAACTCGTGCGCTCCGCTCGGCTTCTGCCAATCGCCTTGTAGCTCCGTCACTGAGAGCTAAACACTCAACAAAGTCTCGACTGTTCTCTGTCCTGGCTCCTCGATGGTGGAATGAGCTCCCCATTGACATCAGAACAGCAGAAAGTCTCTACATCTTCCGTCGCAAACTAAAAACATATCTTTTCCGACTATACCTTGAATAAATAAAGTAGCACTATAGTAGCACTGAAATGGCTCTTACTGATAGCACTTTGTAGTTGAACTTTTGGACGAAATTGTACCTTCTTGATTCTTGTTGTTCTGATTCTTGTATGTAACCGTGGAATGCACTTATTGTAAGTCACTTTGGATAAAAGCGTCAGCTAAATGAAATGTAATGTGTGTGTATCTCCAGGGGATAAGAGTGTGTGTCAGGTGTGTGTGTGTACCTCCAGTGGATAAGAGTGTGTGAGTGTGTGTGTGTGTGTGTGTGTGTATGTAGCTCCAGTGGATAAGAGTGCGTATCAGGTGTGTGTGTGTGTGTGTGTGTACCTCCAGTGGATAAGAGTGTGTATCAGGTGTGTGTAACCCTGAGCAGCAGCCAGGTGGAGCAGTGTCATCCCGCGGTGACGGACGGAGTGATAAAGCCTCTCCCCTCCTCCTCCTCCAGCTCCTCCTCCAGCTCCTGCTCCTCCTCCAGCTCCTCCTCCTCCCCACCTTCCTCCTCTCATCATCCTCTCACAAACTCCCACGATCCTCCTCTCAAACCACTGAGGACACAAACAGACATTATTGACACAGTAATGCTACACTGTGTGTATGTATATATGTGTATATGTATGTACTTATGTATATGTATGTGTGTATATATGTATGTGTATGTATATATGTGTATATATGTACGTATGTACTTATGTATATGTACGTGTGTATGTATGTGTATATATGTATATATGTGTGTATATATGTATGTATATGTGTGGATATATGTACATATGTATGTATATATGTGTATAGATGTACATATGTACTTATGTATATGTACGTGTGTATGTATGTGTATATATGTATATATGTATGTATATGTGTGGATATATGTATGTATATGTACATATGTATGTATATATGTGTATAGATGTACATATGCACTTATGTATATGTACGTGTGTATGTATGTATATATGTGTGTATATATGTATGTATATGTGTGTATATATATGTTTAAATATGTAACACTGTATATTACTCCTTTTACAGAGTATTGCTAAACTGTATATTACTCCTTTTACAGAGTATTACGACACTGTATAATAAAGCAGCAACGAAAATAGAATTCATTGTTTAGTAAATATATATAATTATAAAATAATAATAGCAGAAAGTCTGTGGGTTCTAAAAGGTGTTTCTATTATTTAGTCCAATGAGGGTGGTCTCAACAACAGAAACAGCTGGAGACAGATCTCTTTGATAGAGTAGTTCTCACCTGTTCATGGTCCTCAGGTAGGGGAGGGGGAGGGGGCGTGGCCTGCTGGCTGCCACGTTGATGATGATGATGATGATAATGCTGCTGGTTGTTGTTGTTGTCGCGGGCGGCAATCTCAGCCATCCTGCGCTCCATCTGCTCTAGCCGCTCCAGGATGGACATCCTGAACTGATTATCTGCACACAGAAAACACACAGAGTGAGACCTCTTCCTCCTCATTAAGCCAACATAAAACCCACAGAGTGAGCCCTCTTCCTCCTCATTAAGCCAACATAAAACCCAGAGTGAGACCTCTTCCTCCTCATTAAGCCAACAGAAAACCCACAGAGTGAGACCTCTTCCTCCTCATTAAGCCAACAGAAAACACACAGAGTGAGACCTCTTCCTCCTCAAAAAGCCAACAGAAAACACACACAGTGAGACCTCCTTCTCCCTCCGATGAACCTTAAAGAGTCTGAAGGAGACGACTAAGCGTCCTCACTAGAACACTCGTCCTCCTTTATCTTAATGGTGGAGACATGAAGTCATGTGACCGTGGTGGAGTTCCTCTATAGACGACTTCCTGTTGGACTACAGAAACACAACAACTTCCTGTTGGACTACAGAAACATAACGACTTCCCGTTTGACTACAGAAACACAACAACTTCCCGTTGGACTACAGAAACATGACGACTTCCTGTTGGACTATAGAAACACGGCGACTTCCTGTTGGACTACAGAAACATGACGACTTCCTGTTGGACTACAGAAACACAACGACTTCCTGTTGGACTATAGAAACATGACGACTTCCTGTTGGACTATAGAAACACGGCGACTTCCTGTTGGACTACAGAAACACAACAACTTCCTGTTGGACTACAGAAACACAACAACTTCCTGTTGGACTACAGAAACATGACGACTTCCTGTTGGACTACAGAAACACGGCGACTTCCTGTTGGACTACAGAAACATGACAACTTCCTGTTGGACTACAGAAACACAACAACTTCCTGTTGGACTACAGAAACATGACGACTTCCTGTTGGACTACAGAAACACAACGACTTCCTGTTGGACTATAGAAACATGACGACTTCCTGTTGGACTATAGAAACACGGCGACTTCCTGTTGGACTACAGAAACACAACAACTTCCTGTTGGACTACAGAAACATGACGACTTCCTGTTGGACTACAGAAACACGGCGACTTCCTGTTGGACTACAGAAACACGGCGACTTCCTGTTGGACTACAGAAACATGACGACTTCCTGTTGGACTACAGAAACATGGCGACTTCCTGTTGGACTACAGAAACATGACGACTTCCTGTTGGACTACAGAAACATGATGACTTCCTGTTGGACTATAGAAACACGGCGACTTCCTGTTGGTCTACAGAAACATGACGACTTCCTGTTGGACTACAGAAACACAACAACTTCCTGTTGGACTACAGAAACATGACGACTTCCTGTTTGATTACAGAAACACAACGACTTCCTGTTGGACTACAGAAACACAACGACTTCCTGTTGGACTAGAGAAACATGACGACTTCCTGTTGGACTACAGAAACATGACGACTTCCTGTTGGACTACAGAAACATGACGACTTCCTGTTGGACTATAGAAACATGACGACTTCCTGTTGGACTACAGAAACACAACAACTTCCTGTTGGACTACAGAAACACAACAACTTCCTGTTGGACGACAGAAACATGACGACTTCCTGTTGGACTACAGAAACATGACGACTTAACGTTCTGGTTAATTACACATTATGGTTTGTGAATGGCTGCGTAACCATGTTACCATGTCCTGACATGTCATATATGATGCAGAACATGTCCTGAAATGTCATGTCAGCCTGGTGGAACGTGGAGGTATAAGCCTCTCCCCCTATGTGTTGGCTGTCAGCTGATTGGTTCCACCTTAAAGACGCTCAGTGGCTGCTGGTTTACCAGGTGCATTGATTATTGATTGATTAGAACGGTGACGCTGCGTGAGATGTGCAGGAAGTGGATCTCACCGTCCAATGAGAGCCAGTCCAGCTGCGAGCTGGGCAGGGAGCTGGCGTTCCTCGCTCGGTACTCAAACAGAACCGAAGAGGACACAGAACCTCCGGACTCCAGAACCTGCAGACACACCAGACCGGCCTCGTGGGCTGAAAGAGAGACGTGTTGGTTAGCAGAACATTGAGACCATATCTGGTTCTCCTGGAGGTCTTATTAGTTTATGTACAGAGAGGTGTTTATGTGTGTGTGTGTGTATATATATATATATATATATATATATATATACAGTGCCTTGTGAAAGTATTCGGCCCCCTTGAACTTTGCGACCTTTTGCCACATTTCAGGCTTCAAACATAAAGATATAAAACTCTATTTTTTTGTGAAGAATCATATATATGTGTGTGTGTATATATATGTGTGTACCAGGGCAGTAGCAGCGCAGCACTCCAGGTTGGATCAGCGAGGCGGGCACGGTGCTCTGATCGAACACACACGAGTATCGACCCAACAGCTCACTCCACGGTCCTGTGATCAATACTTTCACACCTCCCTGAACACACACATATACACACACACAGACATATTATATTAATACACACAGAGTATTGATTATGGATAATTGATTACGGAGTATTGATGATGGAGTATTGATTACCTCGGGGTACGACCACTCTGGGGAGAAGTCTGTGATGGAGGCGAGGCGGGTTGAGGCCGCGGAGGGCAGCGGGTGAGGAAAGGGGAGGAAGGAGGAGGAGGGTGAGGGCTGGGGGGGCACCATGTAGCGGACCCCAGCTGGGAACATGGCCGGGTTGGGTGCGGCGGCGTGAGCCCCCACGGGATTGGTCTCCTCGGTGATGAGGTCAGAGATGAGGTCGGGGAACTGGCTGTCGAAGGAGATGTCCAGCTCCTCCCCTTCTCGCTCCGCCTCCAGGTGCGTGTCCATGCAGGTGTCCTCCGGGTCGTAGTTCCGCCTCCCCTCCTCCTTCACCTGCATGGGGGGCGTTGCCGGGTGAGTCGTCTCCATGGCGACTGCGATGGGGGCGGAGTTGACGGGCCGACTCTGCTGTAGCAGCAGGGGCTGATAGGACACCTGAGCGCCAGGCGCAGACCCCAGGACCAACGGCTGCTTCCCCTCGGCCTCTCGCTGTGTCTGATTGGCCGGCGGGGTGGGCAGCAGAGTGGCGCCATTTCCTGTCTGCTGCCGTGGAGACGTGCAGGAGGAGGAGGCGTGGCTTGTCTGAAACACACAGAAATAGGAGTGAAAAGGAGCGGATGAATACATTGAGTGAAGAAGATAGTCCCTTTAAGTCTCACCTGCAGCAGAGCGAGCTTGGTGGGGGGAGCACTGCCTTCATCATCATCATCATCATCATCATCATCTCTCCCAGCCTCCACCTCATGCCCCCCCCCTTGGGACTCCCCAAGAGCTCCCAGCTCCAGGCAGAGGGGGAGCAGGGGCGGGGCCACAGAGGAGGTGGGAGACAGGGAGAGTGGAGGGGGGAGGCAGGAGGAAGGCGGGGAGGAGGAGGAGGAAGAAGAGGATGAGAGGGAGGAGAGCGTGGAGGGAGGGGAGACAGACGAGGGGGGGGTGGAGATGGGGGAGAGGGAGAAAGCTAGGGATGGGGTAGAGAGGGGGGAGGAGGAGCAGAGACCAGAAAAGGGGGGAGGAGGAGGGCCGCCGTATGTCTGACCCTGTTTGGGGGAGTTGAGGAAGGAGTCAGGGTCAAAGGTCAGGTGAACCGTCGGTAGAGGTTGGGGGGGCGAAGTGGGAGGGGAGGCGGCGGCAGGAGGAGGAGGAGGGGAACGAAGGGAGGTGAAGGAGGAAGGTGGGGTGACGAGCAGCCCTCCGATGACGGGGGAGGGGAGAAGGGTGAGGGAGGCCACACCCGGTGCTTGGACAGGGGGAGGATGGGGGAGTGAGGAGGGGGCAGGGGAGGGGGGAGGGGAGGCGGGCCTGCCGCCGGCAGGAGGAGGAGGGGGGGGCAGACCGGGGGAGAGCAGTAACTGGCCAGAACGGGTGAGCAAGTGTCCCGCCTCCTCCGCTCTAGCCCCGCCTCCCCCAACTGCGAGGGCGGCAGTCGTTGCCATCACAAGCACGGCATTCTGGGGCAGCGCCACGGTCGTCAGGTCGCCGTAGAAGCCGTTGCTATGAAATAAAACACACACATATATTTATATATATATATATAAATGTAAAAATACATGTGTGTGTATATATATATATATCCATCCATCCATTATCTGAACCGCTTATCCTCTTTAGGGTCGCGGGGAGCTGGAGCCGATCCCAGCTGTCATTGGGCGAAGGCAGGGTACACCCTGGATAAGTCGCCAGTCTATCCAGGGCTCACATATAGACAGACAACCATTCACACTCACTGTGTGGAGGAAGCCGGAGAACACGGAGAGAACCCACGCCGACACGGGGAGAACATGCAAACTCCACACAGAAGGCCCGCCCAGACCGGGATTGGAACCCCAGCCCCTTTTGCTGTGAGGCGACAGTGCTAACCACTACGCCACCGTGCAGCCCCTATGTGTGTGTGTGTATATATATATATATATATATATCTATACACACTGATGGTCACTAAAAAACTTCCCCATATACTTCTATTATAAAAGAGACTTACGTGGACGAGGGGCAGGGAGATGAGACGGGGCTGCTCTCAGCCGGGAGGGGGGGCAGTTTGGCCTCTCCTCCTCCTGCCCCCCCTCCCCTCCCTGTCTCTCCCCCCTCACAGGAGAGAGGGGAGGGGGGGGGTCTGCAGGAGGAGGGGGGCAGTTTGGGGGAGATGATGCGATGCTTGGTGCTGTTACAGCGGTGAGGAATGTTCACTCCTGAAGAGACTGTCCAGATACACAAGTTAGTGATGTCACAGTGGCGTCACAGTGATGTCACAGTGATGTCACAGTGGCGTCACCGTGGCGTCACCGTGGCGTCACAGTGATGTCACAGTGATGTCACAGTAGCGTCACAGTGGCGTCACAGTGGCGTCACAGTGGTGTCACAGTGGTGTCACAGTTGTGTCACAGTTGTGTCACAGTGGTGTCACAGTGGTGTCACAGTTATGTCACAGTTGTGTCACAGTTGTGTCACAGTTGTGTCACAGTGGCGTTACAGTTATGTCACAGTGGTGTCACAGTTATGTCGCAGTGGTGTCACAGTTATGTCACAGTGATGTCACAGTTGTGTCACAGTGGTGTCACAGTGGCGTCACAGTGGCGTCACAGTTATGTCACAGTGGCGTCACAGTGGCGTTACAGTTATGTCACAGTGGTGTCACAGTGATGTCACAGTGGTGTCACAGTTATGTCACAGTGGTGTCACAGTGGTGTTACAGTGGCGTCACCGTGATGTCACAGTGGTGTCACAGTTATGTCACAGTGGCGTCACAGTGGCGTCACAGTGGCGTCACAGTGATGTCACAGTGGCGTCACAGTGGCGTCACAGTGGCGTCACAGTGGCGTCACAGTGGAGTCACAGTGGCGTCACAGTGGCGTCACAGTGGCGTCACAGTGGTGTCAGTGGCGTCACAGTGGTGTCACAGTTATGTCACAGTGGTGTCACAGTGGCGTCATAGTTATGTCACAGTGATGTCACAGTGGTGTCACAGTTATGTCACAGTGGTGTCACAGTTGTGGCACAGTTATGTCACAGTTATGTCACAGTGGTGTCACAGTGATGTCACAGTGATGTCACAGTGATGTCACAGTGATGTCACAGTGGCGTCATAGTTATGTCACAATGATGTCACAGTGGTGTCACAGTTATGTCACAGTGGTGTCACAGTTATGTCACAGTGGTGTCACAGTGATGTCACAGTGGTGTCACAGTGGTGTCACAGTGGCGTCACAGTTATGTCAGTGGTGTCACAGTGGTGTCACAGTGGTGTCACAGTGGCATCACAGTGATGTCACAGTGGTGTCACAGTGGTGTCACAGTGGCGTCACAGTTATGTCAGTGGTGTCACAGTGATGTCAAAGTGGTGTCACAGTGATGTCACAGTGATGTCACAGTGGTGTCACAGTGATGTCACAGTGATGTCACAGTGGTGTCACAGTGATGTCACAGTGGTGTCACAGTGATGCACAGTGGTGTCACAGTGATGCCACAGTGGTGTCACAGTGGTGTCACAGTGGCGTCACAGTGATGCCACAGTGGCGTCACAGTGATGCCACAGTGGCGTCACAGTGATGCCACAGTGGTGTCACAGTGGCGTCACAGTGATGCGTACCTTGGGCCGGGTTACAGAGGCAGGCGTGTGTGCGCGGCTGTGGTTTGGTTCTCTGCTGGTCCAGAATGTGTTGAACCAAGTCCTCAATACTGAAATCCCCTGATCCCACCGAGCACTTCATACTGTGAACTGAGTACACGGATACTACATGTTAGTAACACAGACTACACGAATACTACACATGTATGGATGAACAAACTCCAATGACCCTTCCAACCGACCTGCAAGAATAAAGATCTGGTTCACTGGTCCAGGACCAGGACCAGGACACATTGCTCCTCCTGGATCTGAGGTCTAACAATGGGTCGGAGCTCCTTTCAGTACCTTAGAATGAACGATCCTGTGGAGTCTGAGCAGTGTAACACCCCAATGATCGGAGCGGGACTCTCCAGTCTTCCTCCGAGTCTTTAGAGTCTGCCTCTTCCAAAGAGGACGGTTCGGATTCAGGAGTTCCTCAAAGTGCTCTCCAGTCCAGGTCCACAGTCCTGCTTTGTCCAAGACATTCATCAGATCTGATGAAGCGACCACGAAGACGATGGTAGGACTTTGGTCGAAGGTGTTCTGATCCCAAGTCCACTTATGAACCGCTCGATGCTAGAACATGGTGGTTGTTATAGACGATCCATGACGAGCACAGAAGCCCAACAACCAGCAGCACTTGGGTTCAGCTCAGGCAGGTTCCTCCACCCGATCACCCCTCTAGGTCTCTCCATCGTGACCCACATGAAGCATCAAATCCCCCAACAGAACTATCAACCTCTCAACCTGAGCAAAAGAATTGAGTCCAGCCCCTCTCTAGGCCTTTGGTTCCAGAACCAGTGCTATACAGATGCATGACCCTGGAGCCGGTCTGCAATGCCAGTGGTTGGCAGGCAGTCTGTACGCCGGCTCACATTGCAACCGACCCCAAAGCCTATCCCTGTGAGTGAAGATCCACACGGCGGCAGCTCCGTGGAGGTTCTTCAAACTGTGCCCTCCCAGGTCTGGCTCCAGAAGGGAGGCCGTGGTTTTACTTATTCCTGGAGTGGTGCGACAACTCTTTACCAGCTGATTCATCAAGAGTCAACAAACCGCTCATAGTCTGCCCCCCTCCCGAGACCACTTTGCCTTGCGAGACCATACCAGGACCTGTTGCCCCAGAAAACCGAGCTCTCTAGGTCACACAGACCCCGAGTCATTGGAGGACTAATACTCCAGAGTACACCGATACTGCAGGTCCAATCCACAGAGTACTCCAGAGTACACAGATACTATGAGGAAGGTGTTTTGTGTATTTGATACGTACACATGGGCCTCAGCTGGCTCTGCAGATCGTCTCGGCTCCACCTCACGCTGTCGTGGCGGTCGGTCACCGCACACAGCAGCGGACTGCATTTCCCAGAATCCTCCAGAGACGGCACGTTCAGGTAGTGGACCAGCACGATGTCGGGGTTCTGTCAAACACAAATATATTGATTAGCGATTGATTGTCAATTCAGTTCAGTCTGCTGTTGTAGAAAGTGTGTTAGCGTTGACCTGCAGCAACCAGTAGCATCGCCTGTGGAATGTTGGCACGATGGAGGAATGGACGTAGCAACCGTACAGGCACTGAAACCAGAGCAGAGACAGCAACCGGCAACATTAACACAGGCACTGAAACCAGAGCAGAGACAGCAACCGGCAACATTAACACAGGCACTGAAACCAGAGCAGAGACAGCAACCGGCAACATTAACACACACACTGAAACCAGAGCAGAGACAGCAATCGGCAACATTAACACAGGCACTGAAACCAGAGCAGAGACAGCAACTGGCAACATTAACACAGGCACTGAAACCAGATCAGAGAAAGCAACCAGCAACATGAACACAGGCCCTGGGCACTGACCTCCATGCCCTGGACCTTCAGCTTCATGTGGTCCTCCCTCGTGGTCTTCCCGTCCTTCCTTTTCTTCCAGCAGTAGCCGTCCTTCCTGTACTTCACCTTCTTCCGGTTGTAGAGGATGATGCTGCCGTTCTTCGGCCTGAAAGACAAACACATCCGTTAACCAGCAGCCTAGTCTAGTGAGGGTAGGGTATAGTGAGGGTCTAGTGTGGGTATGGTCTAGTGAGGGAAGGGTCTTGTGAGGGTATGGTCTAGTCAGGGTCTAGTGTGGGTTGGGCCTTGTGAAGGTATGGTCTAGTCAGGGTCTAGTGTGGGTTGGGTCTAGTGAGGGTATGGTATAGTGCGGGTCTAGTGTGGGTAGGGTATAGTGAGGGTCTAGAGAGGGTAGGGTATAGTGAGGGTCTATTGTGGGAAGGGTATAGTGAGGGTCTAGAGAGGGTAGGGTATAGTGAGGGTCTAGTGTGGCTATGGTTTAGTGAGGGTATAGTGAGGGTCTAGTGAGGGTATGGTCTAGTGAGGGTCTAGTGAGGGTAGGGTATAGTGAGGGTCTAGTGAGGGTATGGTCTAGTGAGGGTCTAGTGTGGGTTGGGTCCAGCGAGCGTAGGGTCTAGTAAGGGCTAGTGAGGGTCTAGTGAGGGTCTAGTGAGGGTAGGGTCTAGTGAGAATCTCGTGAGGGTCTAGTGAGTGTAGGGTCTAGTGAGAATCTTGTGAGGGTCTTATTAGGGTAGGGTATAGTGAGAGTCTTGTGAGGGTAGGGTATAGTGAGAGTCTTGTGAGGGTAGTCTCTAGTGAGGGTCTAGTAAGGGTAGGGTCTAGTGAGGCTAGGTCTAGTGTGAGTCTTGTGAGGGTCTAGTGAGGGTCTTGTGAGGGTCTAGTGAGGGTCGGTGTGAGGACCTGGTCTTCAGGGTGCAGGAAAGCCACTCCTCATGTCGGTCAAATGATATCAGGTAAGAAGCGATCTCCTGCAGATACAGACAGGCAGACAGACCGATGTTTACAGTTCTTTAAATCAGAAAGCAAAACTCTTTATGTATTTGAGCTTTTCATAGTGACCATCAGCGCCCTTATTTTGAAATCAAGGGTTGTTAATATGATGCTGATCATGTTTGTTCTTCTATGGATCAGATCGATAACAATAAAGAGTGAATGGATGAGTTGTGTTTCAGTGACGATCACTCTCTAAAAATCACCTCTGTAGTTATTCTTTTGAAGTGTTTAGTGCTAACGGTGCTACAGGTGCTAATGATGCTATGGATGCTAATGATGGAAAAGATGCTAATTATGCTAACGGTGCTACAGATGTTAACGATGCTCACGGTAATAGAGATGTAAATGATGCTGACGGTGCTACAGATTCTAATGGTGCTACAGCTGCTAACAGTGCTACAGATGCTAACGGTGTTACAGATGTTAACGGTTCTAACAGGGCTAAATATTTTAACAGTGCTACAGATGTTAACAGTCCTAACGGTCTATAGATGCTAACGGTGCAACATATGTTAACGGTTCCATCGGTGCTAGATAAGCTAACAGTGCTACAGATGTTAATGGTTCTACAAATGCTAACAGAACCCGTAACATCTGTAGCACTAATAGTGCTACATATGCTAACAGTGCTAGAGATGCTAACAGTGCTACAGATGTTAAGGGTTCTAACAGTGCTACATATGCTAACAGTGCTACATATTCTAACAGTGCTTCAGATTCTAACAGTGCTAGAGATGCTAACAGGTCACTCACCTCGTTGGTGTTCCAGCGGAGTCTGTCGCTGGGCAGACTGGACAAACGGGGGAGACACTCCAGCAACTTGTTAGGAAGGAACACCTTCCTCTGTCCTTTGTTCTCTACACGCACACACAGTCACACACACACAACATTTTAAATCAGCTGAGAGGACAAACGTCAGTAATGAAGGAGGCTGACAGTGTGTGTGTGTGTGTGTGACTGTGCATGTGTTTGACTGTGTGTGTGTTTAACTGCGTGTGTGTTTAACTGCGTGTGTGACTGCGTGTGTGACTGTGCGTGTGTGACTGTGCGTGTGTGTGGTGGTGATGATGATGACCTCGTTATTATTATTATGAGGTCATCACACAGACAGAATAGGAGTCTCTGTGACATCACCGTGGCAACACAGCGACTGACCTGTCTCCGTGGAAACCATCTCCTTGTTGCTCATGGCGACGAGTCCATGCAGGATGATTCTTACACAACGCACGGCCGCCCACACCCTGCTGCACACACACACACAAACTGCTTTGATTTTATATCTTTAATTATATTTTATATTTATAATTTATCTAGATAACTCTTTGATGTCTGCATTCAGCCAACAGACTCTCTCTCTGTGTGTGTGTGTGTGTGTGAGTGAGTGAGTGAGTGAGTGAGTGAGTGAGTGAGTGAGTGAGTGAGTGAGTGAGTGAGTGAGTGAGTGAGTGAGTGAGTGAGTGAGTGAGTGAGTGAGTGAGTGAGTGTGAGAGAGAGAGAGAGAGAGAGAGAGAGAGAGAGAGAGAGAGAGAGAGAGAGAGAGAGAGAGAGAGAGAGAGAGAGAGAGAGAGAGAGAGAGAGAGAGAGAGAGAGAGAGAGAGAGAGAGAGAGAGAGATGGTGGCTCAGTGGTTAGCAAGTCAGTCTTTCAATCAGAGGGTCGGTGGTTCAAACCCCGGCACAGCCAGTCCATGTTGTTGTGTCCTTGAGCAAGACTCTTAACCCTCATTGCTCACCGTTGCTGTGTCTACGGTCTACTGTATATCATGTAAGTCGCTTTGGATAAAAGCGTCAGCTAAATGTAATGTAATGTGTGCATCTCATCACAGAAACATGTTCTCTTCAACAGTATAAAAGTTAAGAAGCTTTGAGAGAAATAATCTACCAAACAAATTTCCAAACTTTTTATTTGATGTTGATATATATATATATATATATATATATATATATATATATATATATATATATATATGTGTGTGTGTGTTGCACAGAAACACTTTCTCACACACTCGTTTCCCGGAGGCCCCGCTCACACCGCGGACTCGCCTGGCTGCTGAGGCGGCCTCCCGGAGCTCCTTCCCGGGCAATGGGAGCTCAGCTCCTCCCGGCCCGCTAAGCTACAGCTAGCAGTGAAGCTAACGCTGTCAGTCCGTTACAGAACGTTTCAGCAGCTCCTGTTTCGGTATTTACAGTAAATACACCAAGGAGTCTGTATATTGACACATGTACATATACATATATACATACAAAAATAATCAAAACATGAATAAACACCGTTTGGTTGTTTAGCTGCTCAGCTAGCCGGCTAAGCCACCGGTAGCTCTTACAGCTGAGCTGCGGGCTCCAACCCGGGGTAGAACGGGTTTACCCGGGTTAAAGCGGGCTAGCCGCGGACACGAGCCTCTAAGGAGACCTCCGACAGTAAAACAACACAAACAGCAGCAGACTGGCGCGCTCACAGGTACAAACAGCCTCTTAAAGCTACTTTACCTTCCGCCTTCAGCACAGCGGCCATCTTCTTTCTGTGACGTCACTGCGTGTGTATGAGGTCTTTACTGTGTAACTTTGTTATATTATGTAATATGTATATTATATTATATTACGTATAACTGCTTAGTTTACTCAAAAGATAGCAGGACATGTATATAAATAATAATAATAATAATAATAATAAGTTATGAATGCAGAGAAGTAAATATGATGTATTTAAATATAAACACACACACACACACACACATACATAAACAGCATGTCCTCATTAAACCAGTATTCGACCGTTGAAACGTGAACACGGAGGAGCAGAAAGTTTAGTTCACAGGCCCCCTTCTGTCGTCCTGACATCATCACTTCCTGTTGATCATCACTGATCACGGGTCAGATTATAGATCACAGAAATCACAGATTATAGATCACACAGGCAGTAGAGAAAAATATCTGCTTTATTTTGTAGAAAAGGGCGGCTGGTCGTCCAGCAGGAGGCTGAGCTGAAGCTCTGACCTCAGATCAGATCTAAGCTTCATCTTGATTGTGTGCCGGCTCGTCACTTCCTGTCGGGGTTCACAGGAAAAGCCTTTAACTGAGAACCCTCTAGAAGAGGCAGCTTCAGGTCTAATGGCAGGAAGCTGCAGCTCAGCTGATCTCAGGTCAGAACAACTGAAACAGCTTCAGTCGGGCTCAGGGACAAACAGCTGGACGACCACTAATCAATAACCAATATCTGATCAGCTTACAGCAGGAAGAAAAAACAGCTCAGATTTAAACTCTGCAGGAACAAGTGTGTGTGTGTGTGTGTGTGTGTGTGTGTGTGTGTGTGTGTGTGTGTGTGTGTGTGTGTGTGTGTGTGTGTGTGTGTGTGTGTGGTCATGATGCCGACCCCCCCACACCCCCACATGTAACGGCTCGGCTTCTCCAGGGTCAAAGGTCATCACATGCCCTGCCTGATGCTCTGGATGATCTGGAAGATGGCTGTAACACACACACACACACACGTTAACGAGAGAGGACACAGCGGTTCAAGCTAACATGTTGGTGACAATTAGGTATTAAGATACAGTTCATGCAGAGTAGTCTGTCTGTCCGCCTGTCTGTCTGTCTCTCTGCCTGTATGAAGGCAAATCACTGTCATAAAGAGAGAGCGCAAATGAGCTTCACGCGCGAGCGCAAATCAGTCATACGCGCGTGAAATTTACTTTGACGAGCACTTTTACATCACTCCGCGAGCGAACCCCTCTCGAAAGTTCGTCTCTCGCGAGTAAAAGTCCCTCTCGCGCATTTTTAACCTGCTCGCGCGCGAAGCTTCAATCTGCGCTCGCGTCTCTGTAACCTGCTCGCTCTCGAGTAGATTTTCTTTTTGACAGTAAGTGGGCGGAGCCAGTCGCCATCGTATCTCTACATCTAATTGGTTACAATCCTAGTCTTTGGATTGGCTGGATATCACATCCAGGAAGAGACAGATAAACCCAGTCTACAGCACCCAGTAGAGACTGACCCTCTGTTATATGGGTCTACAGACATGTGGGTGTCTGTAGACCCAGTGTACAGCACGTTATCTCCGTGTTCCAGGGCGTGTTACCACGAGGTGGGCTATGAGGAAGCTAATGTGTGTGTCTGTTACGTTGCCAGTACGTTATCTCCGTGCCACAAGTATACTGGAGCTTTCTGCCTGATCAAGTGTGACTGAATTAATAACACAACGCAAGAGAGAGGGAGTACACAACCGCTACAGTGGATACATATAGACAGTGGATCAGGGGCGGACTGGGGGAAAAAGTGGCCCGGGAGGTACTGTCAGACTGGCCCACTCATTACACGGCGCGTTATATATGTATCCTCTGTGTATAAGACTGGGTTCATCTGTCTCTTCCTGGATGTGATATCCAGCCAATCCAAAGACGAGGATTGTAACCAATTAGATGTAGAGATACGATGGCGACTGGCTCCGCCCACTTACTGTCAAAAAGAAAATCTACTCGAGAGCGAGCAGGTTACAGAGACACGAGCGCAGATTGAAGCTTCGCGCGCGAGCAGGTTAAAAATGCGCGAGAGGGACTTTTACTCGCGAGAGACGAACTTTCGAGAGGGGTTTGCTCGCGGAGTGATGTAAAAGCGCTCGTCAAAGTAAATTTCACGCGCGTATGACTGATTTGCGCTCACGCGTGGAGCTCATTTGCGCGCGGCTGTTTGATTTGCGCGCGCGCGGAGCTCATTTGCGCTCTCTCTATGTTTTATGACAGTGATTTGCCTTCATATGCCTGCCTCTCACCTGATCCACAAACCACGAAGACGAACAGAGCGAGCAACCACGGACCAACCGGAGACTTCTCCTCGTTTACAGGTCGCTGTAACACACACACACACACACACACACACACACACACACACGAAGAATCATTAGTACATAAATATTACTACACATTACCCAGCATGCTCTCTGCACAGAGCATGCTAAATAAAGACTGACAGGAAGTGTCTAATATCATGCCTTATCACAGATTATCTGTCATAAGGGTTATAGGGAGCCTGTCATGTGTCACGTGGCGCATGCGCAGTGTTCACGCCACTTTTGACGCATGACAAAGGGGGTCAAAAGTACTCCAAACTACTGGGGATCAGTCACGTGTGTGTGCGCCGAATTAAAGACAACATGTGAGGCAGTGAGGAGGAAGTATTGAATCACTCATTTACCCTGCGGAGCTCCGAGGGACCGCGAAAACACATTCATATCCCGGAAATGTGATGGGAGTCTGGTTCTGTCTGTCCCTTCATTCATGTGTATACTCTGTGCTCCTATTTAAACACGACAGCTTCGTATTATGAACTATGTAAAGACTCAGCTTCACGTTATAACATATTATATTATTATTATGATGTATCTAGTCTACTAGCTCCCCATGCGGAGACCTGTCGCCTCCAGGACCAGGGTTGTACCCCTGAACCTGAATGACAGCGTCACTAGCCTGCAGCTTCAACCGAACTATGAATGCAGGAATACGGGGAACCAGAACCAGTACCGAGGTCTTCTGGACGTGCCCCCGCTGGGTGATGGTCTTGCTGTGCCGCTCGTTCGCTACTTTCATCCGCTGCACCGCCGACATGTTTCAGGGTTCAGCGCGGGTCTGGAACCAGGAGGACGGGGACCGGGAGGAGGACCGGAAGAAGCACCGGGCGGAGCACCGGGCAGAGGACCGGGAAAAGCACCGGGAGGAGCACCGGGCGGAAGACCGGGAAAAGCACCGGGAGTAGCCGAGGGTGGAAGCGCACCGGTTCCGGTGAAAACGTCCCGCTGTTTGTTTCCGTCGGTCCAAATGAGATGCTAACTGTTAGCTAGCTGCTAGCCGAACGAGCTAACCGTGAAGCGACTTTCCTCGTCACGTGACACAGGACATTCGGCCCTCTAGTGGCGGGAAAACATATATAATATACACACGTAAATGTACAGTGCATCCGGAAAGTATTCACAGCGCTTCACTTCTTCCACATTGTTGTGTTTCAGCCTTATTGCAAAATGAATTAAATCCATTGTTGTCCTCAAAGTTCTACACACAACATCCCATAATGACAAAGTGAAAAATATGTATTATATGTATTAAAAATAAAGATTGTTCACAGCCTCTGCTCAACACGTTGAAGCAGCTTTGGCAGCAGTTACAGCCTCAAGTCTTCTTCAGTACGATGCTACAAGCTATTTCTGGGCAGGTTCTCCGGTTCTTTTGTGCAGAACCTCTCACGTTCCATCAGGTTGGATGGGCAGCGTCGGTGCACAGCCATGTTCAGATCTCTCCAGAGATGTTCAGTCGGGTTCAAGTCAGGGCTCTGGCCCCTCGAGGACCTCCAGAGTCCTGAAGCCACTCCTTTGTGGTCTTGGCTGTGTGCTTCAGGTCCTGGTGGAAGAGGAACCGTCGCCCCAGTCTGAGGTCCAGAGCTCTGGAGCAGGTCTTCATCCAGGAGGTCTCTGTACATGCTGCATTCACCTTTCCCTCCATCCTGACTGGTCTCCCGGTTCCTCCCTCTGAAGAACATCCCACCACCATGCTTCACTGGAGGGATGCTGTTGGCCCGGTGATGAGCAGGCCTGGTTTCCTCCAGACAGGACGCCTGGCCTTCAGGACAAAGAGTCCAACCTTTGTTTCATCAGACCAGAGAACGTTGTTTCTCGTGGTCTGAGAGTCCTTCAGGTCCTTCTGGTCCTTTTGGCTCCAGGCAGCTGCCATGTGCTTGTTACCGTACAGGCCTGATGGGTGCTGCAGAGATGTTGTCCTTCTGGAGGGTCCTCCTCTCTTCATGGAGCTGGAGCTGTGAGAGACCATCGGGGTCTTGGTCACCTCCCTGACTCTATATATGTATGTATGTATGTATGTATGTATGTATGTATTGTAAAGAAAAATAATCATGTTTGAACTAGTAACCACTATAATGTAGGTAAGAATAGAAGCCTTTTGCTTTCCATTGTTAGTAAAGAGACACTCAGTCACATAATGTAGTGGGAAAATATTAAAAGTTGCAGACGGATATTAGAAGTTGCAGACGGTGCATATTTTCACTGATGAAGCAGGAACAGGGAGAGAAGGGAGGATCGGAAGAACTTAGACACACACACACACACAGAGAAACATTGTGAGACACAGAAGAATAGGATTGCACCTGCAAGATAGTTGGATAGCTCTCCCCCTCCTTTTGCACTCGACAACATACACACACACTGACGGATCCAAGAAACAACGGAAATGAGCCGGTGTTGGATGGACATATCCAGGCTCCAACCGGGCTGCAACTAGTAAAGGTTGTCCCGCCTGCTTCTTTGACTTTGACCAATGGGGACTTCTAAAGTCTAACCATTATAAACAGCTGCACATGATGTTTAGGTGCCTTTTTGCGGGAGAAGCGAAACTAGTTCGTGACTTCCATTAGGTCCGTGCACGTTTAACTGCCCGGAATGTGATGCTTCTGTTTTGAATAGATTAAATAACAGTGTGATCCAATTCAAATCTCTCAAGTGTTTCTCTTGACCGTCGCCTCCTGAATTTCTTGTTGTTTTCCGCACAACAGTATGTATGTATATATATGTGTGTGTGTATACTGTAAATATACACTTACCTAAAGGATTATTAGGAACACCATACTAATACTGTGTTTGACCCCCTTTCGCCTTCAGAACTGCCTTAATTCTACGTGGCATTGATTCAACAAGGTGCTGAAAGCATTCTTTAGAAATGTTGGCCCATATTGATAGGATAGCATCTTGCAGTTGATGGAGATTTGTGGGATGCACATCCAGGGCACGAAGCTCCCGTTCCACCACATCCCAAAGATGCTCTATTGGGTTGAGATCTGGTGACTGTGGGGGCCATTTTAGTACAGTGAACTCATTGTCATGTTCAAGAAACCAATTTGAAATGATTGGAGCTTTGTGACATGGTGCATTATCCTGCTGGAAGTAGCCATCAGAGGATGGGTACATGGTGGCCATAAAGGGATGGACATGGTCAGAAACAATGCTCAGGTAGGCCGTGGCATTTAAACGATGCCCAATTGGCACTAAGGGGCCTAAAGTGTGCCAAGAAAACATCCCCCACACCATTACACCACCACCACCAGCCTGCACAGTGGTAACAAGGCATGATGGATCCATGTTCTCATTCTGTTTACGCCAAATTCTGACTCTACCATCTGAATGTCTCAACAGAAATCGAGACTCATCAGACCAGGCAACATTTTTCCAGTCTTCAACTGTCCAATTTTGGTGAGCTCTTGCAAATTGTAGCCTCTTTTTCCTATTTGTAGTGGAGATGAGTGGTACCCGGTGGGGTCTTCTGCTGTTGTAGCCCATCCGCCTCAAGGTTGTGCGTGTTGTGGCTTCACAAATGCTTTGCTGCATACCTCGGTTGTAACGAGTGGTTATTTCAGTCAAAGTTGCTCTTCTATCAGCTTGAATCAGTCGGCCCATTCTCCTCTGACCTCTAGCATCAACAAGGCATTTTCGCCCACAGGACTGCCGCATACTGGATGTTTTTCCCTTTTCACACCATTCTTTGTAAACCCTAGAAATGGTTGTGCGTGAAAATCCCAGTAACTGAGCAGATTGTGAAATACTCAGACCGGCCCGTCTGGCACCAACAACCATGCCACGCTCAAAATTGCTTAAATCACCTTTCTTTCCCATTCTGACATTCAGTTTGGAGTTCAGGAGATTGTCTTGACCAGGACCACACCCCTAAATGCATTGAAGCAACTGCCATGTGATTGGTTGATTAAATAATTGCATTAATGAGAAATTTAACAGGTGTTCCTAATAATCCTTTAGGTGAGTGTATATATAATTTATATAGAATACAGAAATATTGATTCATGATGAAATAAAGCAGCATGAGCCACGTTGAGTTTCTCTTTTATTTAATTACATCGTGCAGTGAGACTGCAGCTGGTCACACACAAACACAGATGCACAGACACTTAAACACACAGAGACACACACAGACACACACACACTGGGTGCTTCCCACGTTTCCCTGACTTGCGGCTTAGTCCCTCCCACCAGGGATGCGAGGAGAGAGGAAACAAGGACACATGTTGGAAGAGAAGTCCTCAGATCTGATACTGTTCTGCTGGCTGTGCTGTAGCCAGGGGTCAGGGGTCATCGGTAGGATGTCTACCTGTCTAGTTCCAGCATGAAGTCTCTGGAGGTCAGATTCAGTCTAGCAGCCCAGCCCGCTGATGGAGCCGATGCGGTCCATCTTCATCCCGAAGCAGCCTCTCCCCCCACCGACCATGGACTTCCTGCTCCGCCTCCTGGTCTTGGACTGCTGCCACACGAGGTCCAGGAGGAACCGCGGGGCTGCCTCCCGACCGCCGCCGACTAATCCCCCGGAGGGAGACGAGGAGGAGGAGGGGGCAGGACGTCCTGCTGAGCCCTCTGTGATGTCATTAGAGGTGGGCGGGGCCAAGATGAGAGAGGAGAGCCGAGAGCCGAACAGAGAGTGTAAGACCTGAGGAGATAGTTCGACCACACAAGATACGTCTTGAGACCTGATCGGACCTAAATCTTACCAGTACTTAAAAACAGGTTTCATACTAAACGTGGTTTGCTCTCTGGTCACCTGACTCTCTCTCTGGTCACCTGACTCTCTCTCTGGTCACGTGACTCTCTGGGCACCTGACTCTCTTTCTGGTCACCCAACTCTCTCTCTCTCTGGTCACCTGACTCTCTCTCGCTCTGGTCACGTGACTCTCTCTCTGGTCACCTGACTGATGATGATGATGATGATGATGATGAAGATGAAGAAGTTGGTCTCCACAGACCTGATGGTCAACTCGTTGACGTGAAGGTCTCGACTCCACGGCGACGGTGAGGAAGAGGAGGAGGAGAGGAAATAAAGAGGAGGAAGATGAAGTGGCCATTTTTGTTTCTTGGGAGGAAAAGAAGAAAGAAAATGAGTTGCAATGAATAGTATATCTCCATGCCAACAGATAATCCTGTATTCTGATTGGCTGCCAGGTGTTGTGGTGCAGAGTCCACTGCACACCACCAGGAGCCCCAGACCACCAGGAGCCCCATAACACCAGGAGCCCAAAACTAACAATTAAATTATAACCCATATACATAAACATATATACATACATATATATATGTGTATATATGTATATATATATGTATATGTATATATATGTACATATATATATGGGCGACTGTGGATGAGTGGTTAGCATGTCTGTCTTTCAATCAGAGGGTCGGTGGTTCGATCCCCGGCTCAGCCAGTCCATGTTGTTGTGTCCTTGAGCAAGACACTTAACCCTAATTGCTCACCGTTGCTGTGTCTACTGTATATCATGTAAGTTTCTTTGGATAAAAGCGTCAGTTAAATGAAATGTATATATTCAGTGTATGTTTGTATTTTCTGACTTATAGTCAGATTGAATGATGTAAAACTTTATTGATCATATTAAAGAAGAAGAACTTACCAGATGAAGAGAAATATTCCAACAGAAAGAGTCTGCAGCTGGTCGATCAGAAGCTTTTGTCCAATAAAGTGATTGATTATTGGTGTCAGAGTCTGGAGTCTGTCCTGTCTGGGTGTCAGGACGGGTCGCTGGTCCACGAGCTGGTCCACGAGCTGGTCCACGAGCTGGTCCACGAGCTGGTCCACGAGCTGGTCCACGAGCTGGTCTACGGCCTTAAATACGACTCAGCGCCGTGATGTCACACATTCTTACCATCGTTACCCCCGACGACGGGTCTCTCTCTCACACACACACACACACACACACACACACACACACACACACACACACACACACACACACAGTGAATGCATGAGACAAAGCTAGAAGATCTATGTGAAAACAGAAAGAAAGAGACAAAAATATCGACCAATCAGATGCGAAGGTTCATGAAAGAAACGCACCTGTGAAAGAGTTCATTCACAAATAACAAATCACTTTTTAATCAGTAGGTCCTGGAGGTCCATGAGAAGGTTCCACGAGGAGGAGGCTGCAGGCCTTGAAGAGGTTCCAGGACCTTTTAGAATCAACAAGCCTTGAGGGGTTACAGGACCTTTCAGAAGGTACCAACAAGCCTTGGAGGGTTCCAGGACCTTACAGAAGGTACCAACAAGCCTTGAGGGTTACAGGACCTTTCAGAAGGTACCAACAAGCCTTGGAGGGTTCCAGGACCTTACAGAAGGTACCAACAAGCCTTGAGGGGGTTCTATGACCTTTCAGACGGTACCAACAAGCCTTGAGGGGTTACAGGACCTTACAGAAGGTACTAACAAGCCTTGGAGGGTTCCAGGACCTTACAGAAGGTACCAACAAACCTTGAGGGGTTACAGGACCTTTCAGAAGGTACTAACAAGCCTTGGAGGGTTCCAGGACCTTACAGAAGGTACCAACGAGCCTTGAGGGGTTACAGGACCTTTCAAAAGGTACTAAGAAGCCGTGGAGGGTTCCAGGACCTTACAGAAGGTACCAACAAACCTTGAGGGGGTTCTATGACCTCTCAGACGGTACCAACGAGACTTGCGGGGATTCCATGACCTTTCAGATAGTAC
This sequence comes from Cottus gobio, assembly GCA_023566465.1. Classification (NCBI taxonomy): domain Eukaryota; kingdom Metazoa; phylum Chordata; class Actinopteri; order Perciformes; family Cottidae; genus Cottus; species Cottus gobio. The sequence continues at coordinate 293,327 of CM042233.1, forward strand.
CATAGGGCCTTGAGGGGTTCTATGAACTTTCAGACAGTACCATAGGGCCTTGAAGGGTTTCAGGACCTTTCAGACAGTACCATAGGGCCTTGAGGGATTCTATGATCTTTTAGAAGGTACCATTATGCCTTGAGGGGTTCTATGGCCTTTCATAAGGCACCATAGGACCTTGAGGAGTTCTATGAACCTTTAGACAGTACCATAGGGCCTTGAAGACGATACAAACGAGCCTTGAGGGGGTTCCAAAGTTCTAAAAGAAGTTCCAGAGGTAGCTTTAGCATTAGCTGCCAACGCATCCTGAAGCATCCTCCTCTTCCTCTTCCAGAATTCTGATTATCACTGTCCTCTCTCTCTTTAGACCCTTGTGACCTCTGACCTGGGCCGTCCCGCCTCGTTGTAAACTGTCACCACGACGACCATGTTGTTGTGAGCAACTATTGCCTGTGGAAGGGGGCGGGGTTACAGATGGATAGGTGTTTGTGTGTGTGTTTAATGACCCCCCCATCGTCTTTGTCCCAGTCAGACAAAACCCCGGCCCCCATTCAGTCTCTGAGGTCATCCACCACACACTTATAAAACACACACACACACACACACACACACACACACACACACACACAGGAAGAATGGCTCATTAATCACCTTATTAGAGAAAAAGAAGTCGCAGATCACAAAACCAAACCTCTGTGTGTTGTGACGCACAACATTCCTTTCCCCCCCTCAGGGACACACAAACACAGATACACACACACACACACACACACACACACACACACACACACACACACACACACACACACACACACACACACACACACAACCTTACAAACCAGGTTTTACCAAAATTATAACGTTTCCTGGAGGGTTTGGTTCTCAGAAACCAGGTCGATACATCTTCAGGAACTTCCCGTCTGACTTCCTTTCTGATTTCCTTTCTAACTTCCTGTCAGCAACACAAAATTGAGAGTTTCATCAAACATCTGGTCAGCCTGATGAAGGTGATAATGCTGAATTAAAACCGTACACCCCAGCTCGTAGCTCCATCACTGCTTCTGCCAATCGGCAAAAGCTAAACACTCAACAAAGTCTCGACTATTCGCTGTGACATCAGGACAGCAGGAAGTCTCTACATCTTCCGTCGCAAACTAAAAACACATCTTTTTCGACTATACCTTGAATAAGGAAAGTAGCACTTTAGTAGCACTGGAATGGCTCTTACTGATAGCACTTTGTAGTTGAACTTTATTGAATAAATTGTACTTTCTAGATGTTCTGAGTCTAGTTGTTCTGAGTTTGTACTCATGGTTGAATCACTTATTGTAAGTCGCTTTGGATAAAAGCGTCAGCTAAATGTAATGTAATTATTGTCTTTTCCAACAAAACACACTGAGTGAAGTTTCATTCTTTCGTCTTTATTGTGTTTTATATAGAAAACATCATTAGTGGAATTATAGCTAGGAAGGGGGAGTCAAACCCGCTGTGACTTCTCACCCCACCTGGGGGGGTGGGCTTCAGGGTCATATGTCATCAGTTGTCATGGCGACAGACAGGAAGGCAGGACGGAGATTTAGTTGATTTTTGGGTGGCGGAAGTCTTTCCCAGCAAACTTGGCCTTGTCTCCGAGCTCCTCCTCGATCCTGAAGGTCAGAGGTCACAGAGGTCAGAGGTCACAGAGATAATTTGTAAACTAAACATCCTTGCTTTTACTTTGTAAAGTATATAGCCATGCTTTTACTTTGAAAAGGTAAGACTGCTTTTACTTTGTCAAGTATAAAGTCATGCTTTTACTTTGAAAGGTTAAGACTGTGCTTTGACTTTGTAGAATAAAGACAGGACGTTCTCACCTCATTAGCTGGTTATATTTGGCGAGACGCTCTGACCTGCAGGGAGCACCGGTCTTAATCTGAGAGAGAGAGACAGGTAGAGAGAGAGACAGGTGTTCAGTGACTTCTTTGTACAGTTGTTGTTGTCCTTGTCCTGATCTGTCTGTCTGTCTGTCTGTCTGTCTGTCTGTCTGTCTGTCTGTCTGTCTGTCTGTCTGTCTGTCTGTCTGTCTGTCTGTCTACCTGTCCAGTGCAGAGTCCGACCACCAGGTCAGCGATGAAGGTGTCTTCAGTCTCTCCGGATCTATGGCTGACCATCACACCCCAACCACTGCTCTGAGCCAGCTTACACCTGAGAGACAGACAGGTTGGGGGAGGGGGAAGGTAAAGACATGCATAGGGACGGTCAGACAGACAGGTCAGCAGACAGACAGGGAAAGGAAATAAAAGAGAGAGACAACAAGACAGAAAGACAGGTAGAGGGAGACGGGGAAAAAAGTTTCAATCAATAAAAATAAATCAAGACACGTCTCAGACAGACAAGTAAGACAGACATGTATGCAGACAGACATGTATGCAGACAGACAGTCAGGTGTCTTACGCCTGGATGGACTCGGTCACGGAGCCGATCTGGTTGACTTTGAGCAGCAGACAGTTGCAGGCCTTCTTGTCCACGGCCTGCTGGATCCTCTTTGGATTGGTCACCGTCAGGTCGTCTCCTACGATCTGATTGGTTGGAAATACACACACACACACACACACACACACACTGTCTGTCTGTGTGTCTGCTATACCTGACTACCTGTCTGTCTGCATGTCTGTCTGTCTTTCTCACCTGGATGTCTGTGGAGGCGGTAAACTTGGCCCAGTTCTCCCAGTCGTCTTGGTCAAATGGATCCTCGATGGACAGAACTGGAGACATAAAGAGAGACAGACAGGGAGATAGACAGACAGGTCATTATGAAGTGAAGGAGTCTCTTGCCACTAGCCTGCATGTGGGAGGAGTTACTCCGTGACCCGTAGGAATCAAAGGTGTGAGTCCTTGTTAAAGCGGTCGTCCAGTAAGTTTGTGGTGGTCGGCTGCTGAGCGAACTCTGTTGCTTCCGTGTGAGCTCACTGGAAGGCCCAGGAGGCTCTTCAGCCTCGAGGGCTCCTGCTAGTGGATCTACCAGTTGGTTAAAGCTGCGGTCTTTAGGATCTACCAGTTGGTTAAAGCTGCTGTCTTTAGGATCTACCAGTTGGTTAAAGCTGCTGTCTTTAGGATCTACCAGTTGGTTAAAGCTGCTGTCTTTAGGATCTACCAGTTGGTTAAAGCTATGGTCTTTAGGATCTACCAGTTGGTTAAAGCTGCTGTCTTTAGGATCTACCAGTTGGTTAAAGCTGCTGTCTTTAGGATCTACCAGTTGGTTAAAGCTATGGTCTTTAGGATCTACCAGTTGGTTAAAGCTGCTGTCTTTAGGATCTACCAGTTGGTTAAAGCTGCTGTCTTTAGGATCTACCAGTTGGTTAAAGCTGCTGTCTTTAGGATCTACCAGTTGGTTAAAGCTGCTGTCTTTAGGATCTACCAGTTGGTTAAAGCTGCTGTCTTTAGGATCTACCAGTTGGTTAAAGCTATGGTCTTTAGGATCTACCAGTTGGTTAAAGCTGCTGTCTTTAGGATCTACCAGTTGGTTAAAGCTATGGTCTTTAGGATCTACCAGTTGGTTAAAGCTGCTGTCTTTAGATCTACCAGTTGGTTAAAGCTGCTGTCTTTAGGATCTACCAGTTGGTTAAAGCTGCTGTCTTTAGGATCTACCAGTTGGTTATAGCTGCTGTCTTTAGATCTACCAGTTGGTTAAAGCTGCTGTCTTTAGGATCTACCAGTTGGTTATAGCTGCTGTCTTTAGATCTACCAGTTGGTTAAAGCTGCTGTCTTTAGGATCTACCAGTTGGTTATAGCTGCTGTCTTTAGGATCTACCAGTTGGTTAAAGCTGCGGTCTTTAGATCTACCAGTTGGTTAAAGCTGCTGTCTTTAGGATCTACTCATACATACTCATAATAATATATCTTACCCGGGTAGCCCTTGATGAAGCTGCGGTACAGGTCTCCCAGCTGTTCTCCACTGATGTGTCTGGCCGGGTCGTCGGGGGACTTGAAGTCCAGGTCGTACTTCCCGCTGCGGTAGAACTCAGAGGCCGCCACATCCATGCCGATGATGATCTTGTCAGGGTAGCCGGCCTTCTCGATGGCCGACTTCAGCAGCTCCAGAGCTGCACGGGGAGGTCAAAGGTCAACAATAAAAACAATAAACGTGCCTTATTTGCTACTGTGGACAAGCTAACAAACCCTCCGGTGTCAGTAACTGCTACGCTCCGGTCCACCCGGGCATGCAATCAATTTGCCTCCTTTTTTGTTGACAAAATTCAGAAAATTAGACAAGCAGTCGGTGGCTCCACACCAACCACAGGATGTGTGTTGTCCCCATCTTTACATAACATCCATTCAAATATCATGACACAATTTCATTCAATTAAGCAAAGAAGCCTAGAAGACATTAAACAACATCTGTAAACACATCCCTTCTCTCAGGTGTCTTCCCACAAGCCCTAAATACTGCAGTAATTAAACCTAAAGAAGGCTAGTTTAGACCCCGAAATAATGAAAAACTATAGGTCAATTTCAAACCTCCCTTTTTTAAGTAAAATAATGGAAAAAGTGTTTTTTCAACATCTAAATAGCTTCTTGGCCGTAAATTACTGTTTTGATGTCTTCCAGTCCGGCTTTCGTCAGCATCACAGTACTGACACTGCTCTTGTTAAGGTTTTCAACACTTAACTGGTTTGACTCTTACTTGAAGGACCAACAATACTTTGTGTCTGTAGCTAATTACACATCAGAGCTGATAGGATGACATGTGGTGTTCCCCAAGGTTCAATACTGGGGCCTCTTCAGTTCAACATCTACATGCTTCCACTGGCTCAGATTATGAAAAACAACAAAGTGTGTTATCATAACTATGCAGACGACACACAAATCTACATAACTATATCACCAGGGGACTATAATCCCATACCAGTGCTGGCTAAATGTATTGAAGAAATCAACAACTGGATGTGTCAGAATATTCTACTACTACTGTAACGGTGTGTTCACAGGTCATTTATCTTCAGTAGACTTGACTACTGTAACGGTGTGTTCACAGGTCTCAGTAAAAAGTCAATCAGAAAGCTGCAGCTGATACAGAACGCTACAGCTCGAGTCCTCACTAAGACCAGGAAAGTGGATCACATCAGTCCAGTTCTGAGGTCTTTGCACCGGCTTCCTGTCCAACAAAGACTGGACTTTAAAATCCTGCTGCTGGTTTATAAAGCACTGAATGGTTTAGGGCCTAAATACATTAGTGATCTGCTGCTACCTTATGAACCATCCCGACCCCTCAGATGGTCTGGGACGGGTCTACTTTCTGTTCCAAGAGTCAGAACTAAACACGGAGAGGCAGCGTTCAGCTTTTCGGCTCCACACATCTGGAACAAGGTCCCTGAAAGCTGCAGATCTGCTGAGACCCTCAGAGACCCCCAGTGACCCCCAGAGTCTTTCAGACCCCTGAAGACTTTTCTGTTTGCTGTTGCCTTTAATTGAACCAGATTCAAGGATATTAATCAATTTCTGCATCTCACACTGCATTTTATTTCTTAAACTTGTTGCTTTTTGACAGTTTTTTTTATGTTTTAATGAATGTTCTTAATTGTTTTTAAATCTTGTTTTATTTTGTATTATGTTTTGATGCTTTAAAGCGAATCACTTTGAATCGCCTTGTTGTGGAAATGCTCTACAATAAACGTACCTTGCCGTCGTGCAGCTTGGCTTAATGTAGCATCAAGTCAGACAGGCAGTCAGACAGACACGTGCATGTCTCACCCTCGTTGTTCTCCAGGATGTTGGGGGCGAAGCCTCCCTCGTCTCCCACGTTGGTGGCGTCTTTCCCATACTTTGCCTTGATGACGTTCTTCAGGTTGTGGTACACCTGAGCATCAGAACACAGTTAGTATTAGTACCACTACAAGCACTAATGCAGGTACTCAAACAGGTACTAATACCAGTACTAACAGCAGTACATCTGTACCTCGGCTCCAATCCTCATGGCCTCGTGGAAGTTGGCGGCTCCAACTGGAAGGATCATGAACTCCTGCATGGCCAGTTTGTTTCCAGCATGGCTTCCTCCGTTAATCACGTTAAAGGCCTGAAAATATAATGTGATGGTAAATAAACTGTAGTTCTCTTTTCTAGTCTCCCGACCACTTAAAGCGCTTTCACACTACACAACATCATTCACCCTTTCACACCCATTCACACACTGATGGGAGGAGCTAAGGTGTCACCTGTCTATCATCACTAACTAACATTCACACATTGATGGCGGACCTAGCATTTAGACACCTAGCATTTAGATGACTAGCATTTAGACACCTAGCATTTAGACGCCTATACTAACTACATCATTTAACTAGTGATCTATTGAAATGTCTCACCATCTAAGCTAACTTTAAAGTATGTTTTAAGTTTTACTAGCCAGCTAATCTAACTTTATGGATACTGTAATTATCCCAGTATCAGTAGAGTTGGACTTGATAAGTGCATCGACTTACATTTAAAGGTATTACGTTCAACAATAATACTTTTAGGAGCCAGCCAGCAGAACGCAAAGCCACTGACTATGACCAGTCTTAGCTTGTTGATAATGGAGCTTGTAATGAAAACTGCTGAAGTCAGAGTCACAGCCCCTCCCACCCACCAGAAGCCCCCGCCACTCACAGGAACAGGAAGTATGACGTCTTTGTGTCCAGCGAGGTCGGCGATGTGGCGGTAAAGAGGGACTCCCTTCTCTGCTGCTCCGGCCTTGCAGACGACCAGCGACACGCCCAGGATGGCGTTAGCACCGAACTGAGCTGCGGAGAGACAGACAGGTCAGACAGACAGGTCAGACAGGCAGGTCAGACAGAGAGCTAGACAGGTCAGACAGACAGGTCAGACAGGTCAGACAGACAGGTCAGACAGAGAGCTAGACAGGTCAGACAGACAGGTCAGACAGGCAGGTCAGACAGAGAGCTAGACAGGTCAGACAGACAGGTCAGACAGACAGGTCAGACAGATGGGTCCTTACATTTGTTCTCAGTGCCATCCAACTCCAGCATGAACTTGTCAATCTTCTCCTGCTCGACAACACTGAAGTTCTGGAGAGACAGAGAGACAGACGGGTAGAGAGACAGACAGGTAGACAGAGAGAGGGAAAGCGAGACAGAACACAGACTTTTTTTTTACAGTTCAATCACACAGACTTCATCTTTTCAAAGACACACTGATCTTCTGATGATACCTTGGCAATCAGTTTGGGGGCGATGTCTTTGTTCACGTGGTCCACAGCCTTCGTGGTGCCTGATGGGAAAAACCCAAACGTTACTGTGGGGCTTTGAACCCTCAGCCCGTGGTGTTGCTGCCTTGCTCTGTGGGGATTTGTACCCTCAGCCTGTTGCTGCCTTGCTCTCTGGGGATCTGAACCCTCAGCCTGTTACTGCCTTGCTCCTACCTTTGCCCAGGTAGCGGCTCTTGTCTCCATCACGAAGCTCTAGAGCTTCATGGATTCCAGTCGATGCACCGCTGGGAACTGCTGCTCTGAAGAGACCTGAGAGACAGACAGGCAGACGGAATAAGAGACAGACAGGCAGAGGGACAGACAGGCAGACGGAATAAGAGACAGACAGACAGAGGGAATGAGGGATATATATATATACAGTATGTATATGTATATATATACGAGTACACATTGCTCACCCTTGGCCGTCCACAGGTCAACCTCCACTGTCGGGTTTCCTCTGGAGTCCAGAATCTCCCGAGCGTGGATCTTAGTGATAGACATCCTGACTGAGAGAGAGACAGTCAGGTGGGAAGACAGACAGGTAGGAAGACAGACAGGTAGGGAGACATAATAAATAAACAGGGTGATTATTATTATTGTCCACATTCATATGAATAAAGTTTGAATTTGAATTTGTGAAAACGGAGAGAAATGACCCATTGACCTTCAAACAGTGTGTGTGTGTGTGTGTGTGTGTGTGTGTGTGTGTGTGTGTGTGTGTGTGTGTGTGTGTGTGTGTGTGTGTGTGTGTGTGTGTGTGTGTGTGTGTGTGTGTGTGTGTGTGTGTGTGTGTGTGTGTGTGTGTGTGTGTGTGAGTGTGTGTGTGTGTGTGTGACCTGCTGTAGAGATCCTGTGTAGCGCCATCATGTCCCCGATCAGACTCCACCCTCCCACCCTCACCCAGCCAATCACAGAGGCTCCCTCATGGAGACTCAGGAGGGAGAGACCATTCTGGTGACAGGGGGGTCCTTATCTTCCTCTGAGTTATTAATACAGTAAGCAGGGGGCGAAAAACCCTTTGGCCTTTTCCCTGACCTTTCTACAGAGGTCATGACTTCCTCCTCACTCTTATAGGGTTACAGTACACACACACACACACACACACACACACTTCTAAATGTCCTTGACATTTGAAGAGGTATTTGTGACTAACTAAAGGTTCCCCAACATTACTCATGAAATACTCCCCCCCCCCCTTTATGAGAGACACAATGTAGATTTAAACAAAAATATTTTGTCAGATAAAAACTGAATGTTCTCTAAAATGATCGTTCAGAAATCAAATCTAAATTATCATTCCTAGTATTAGCATAATTCACAACAATATTCGCCCCAATAGCAGTTCTACTAGCAGCAGAAGCTGCTAACAATATTATCGTATTAACATTAGTGGAGAACTGGTAGGAACGTTGTTAGCAGCGTTAGCATGTTGTATTAGTACAAGAGGCCGTTTTAGTCTGTTTTCTGGTAGCAGTAGTTGTATCAGTATTAGAAGTACTGATGTGTTGGCAGTATACTAGTTTATAGTTCTACTAGCAATATTAGTTTTATTACTTCAGTTATTAACGTTGTGTTAGCTTGTTAGCTTCTGAATGTGTGTGTTGATGTTCAGAACAACAGCTGAGAGGAAACAGAACACTTGAAACCATTTCTGGCCTTTACACACACACACACACACACACACACACACACACACACACACACACACACACACACACACACACACACACACACACACACACACATATATACACAAACACGCACGCACACACACACAACGTTCTTTGTGTATTTCAGTGCAAAGTGGTTCATGTACATAATACTACATACTATACTACTCTATACTACATACTGTACTACCTCCTATACTACTTAATACTACTCAATACTACCTACTATACTAAATAATACTGCCTCCTATACTACCCAATACTTCCTCCTATACTACATAATACTACATCCTATAGTATATAATATTACCTCCTATACTACCCAATACTGCCTCCTATACTACATAATACCACCTCCTATACTACATAATACTACCTCCTATACTACATAATACTGCCTCCTATACTACATAATACTGCCTCCTATACTACATAATACTGCCTCCTATACTACATAATACTACCTCCTATACTACATAATACTGCCTCCTATACTACATAATATTACCTCCTATACTATATAATATTACCTCCTATACTACCCAATACTACCTCCTATACTACATAATACTGCCTCATATACTACATAATACCACCTCCTATACTACATAATACCACCTCCTATACTACATAATACCACCTCCTATACTACATAACTGCCTCCTATACTACATAATACCACCTCCTATACTACATAACTACCTCCTATACTACATAATACCACCTCATATACTACATAACTGCCTCCTATACTACATAATACTGCATCCTATACTACATAATACCACCTCCTATACTACATAACTGCCTCCTATACTACATAATACCACCTCCTATACTACATAACTGCCTCCTATACAACATAATACCACCTCCTATACTACATAACTACCTCCTATACTACATAATACCACCTCCTATACTACATAACTGCCTCCTATACTACATAATACCACCTCCTATACTACATAACTGCCTCCTATACTACATAATACCACCTCCTATACTACATAACTACCTCCTATACTACATAATACCACCTCCTATACTACATAACTACCTCCTATACTACATAATACCACCTCCTATACTACATAACTGCCTCCTATACTACATAATACCACCTCCTATACTACATAACTACCTCCTATACTACATAATACCACCTCCTATACTACCCAGTGCTACAGTCAGGACTTTGAGCTCCTGCTGGGTGTCACATGACACCGTGTGACCTTCAGGCTGCTAGAGGTCACACCGCTTCAACCTTTAGTTACATTACATTACATAACCTTTAGTTCAACTCCAGAACTCAAATCAGAACGAAAGACAAACGACACCGAGCAGGAAGAGAGCTGATCGACTCCCATAACTCCTGAGAACTGGACCAGACCTTCAAAATAAAAGCTGTGCAGCCGAAAGAGTTTGGAAGCAAAGATGGAAACAGGAAACAGTTTTCTACCTGAGGAGAGGAGGCGTCGTCTGTCTGTCTGCCTGTCTGCCTGTCTGCCTGTCTGCCTGTCTGCCTGTCCGACTGTCGTGGAAGGTGTCTGTCTGTCACGCTGCAGAGCTTTTATAGAGCTGAGGAGGAGGAGGAGCTAGAGGAGGAGTTGGAAGAGGAGGAGGAGCTGAAAGAGGAATAGGAGCAGGAGGAGCAGGAGGAGGAGCTGAAAGAGGAGGTGGAGCAGGAGGAGCTGGAGGAAGAGCAGGAGGAGGAGCATATATTATGTATTCATGTATTCATGCATTCATATATTCATGTCTTCATGTCTTCATATCCCCATGTTTTCACCCTGTGGGATGTTGCTGTGAAATCGTCATAATTATTATCTGCTTGACCTTTGATCTTTGACCTTTGATCTTTGACCTTTGACCTTTGACTTTTGACCTTTGAGTGGAAGTAACGTGTCCAGCATGAAGGCATAAAGGTACTGCGACACATCAGGTCGGGTATTTATATTTATGTGTATTTATATATGTATTATTTAGTAGAAGTAGGTGTAGTACTTACAGAGGTACCAGTAGTTGGAGTACTATTTACAAAAGCAGTATTAGTACTTGTATACGTATTTCTCTCTGCAACTCAGAACTCTTCCTTTATTATATTATTATTATTATTATTATTATTATTATTATTATATGATTGCTATGAACGTTTTTGACTGATGTTTTTATGAATATTATTATTATAAATGTTATTATAAATATTATTATTATTATTATTATTATATGTGGAGTGAACGTCTGACAACTCCCAAGACAGAGAAGGTCAAAGTTCATCTGAAGGAGGAATATGAGAGCAGCTCAGCAGTCAGTGGAAAGGGCACACACACACACACACACTCTCACAGACACACACACACACACACACACACACACACACACACACACACACACACACACACACACACACACACACACACACACACACACACACACACACACACACACACACACACACACACACACACACACACACACACACAGCTAAATATAACTGCACATGCCTGGTGGGGGCTCTTATTTTGTATTCCACACAGGGACACAGTGCTTTTCAGAATAAAAGCTTTTATTGGTTGGACATGATGACGTAACACTGCTGCAGGTGAACTTTGAACACTTGTTTCCCTGATGGCAGAATTAAAATGATAAAAAACTAGAATGGAGGAATTCTTGAGATGTTATGCAGAGGGGGAGGGGCATGGGGGAGGGGCATGGGGAAGGGGCATGGCGGGCGGCCATCTTGTTGGCAGGAACAGGAAGTCCTAATAGCCGACGCTTCTCAGGT